>JAUTBS010009218.1:0-14647 GCA_032361285.1 Aequorea victoria
ACCTTTGGTTCTCCCGCTGTAGAATTAAACATAGGATTAATCAGTGAATATTATAGCTTAGCCTTTTCGTCCCTGAGAATCGACATCCGGTCTTAACTACTATTCTACGGAGTAGTTTATAACTCTCGATTTTATAAATTTTATTTTTGACCGCGTACGACAGCGATCATTCGCCTAGTGGGGAATTGATAGTGTGGGACGGTTTCCAACCAGGAGAGGATAGACGAAGTTTGCAATGATAGCAATTGACTATTTCACCAAATGGGTTGAGGCAGAGCCGATGGAGAGAATTATCAAGTAGAAGACCATAGACTTTGTGTTAAAATAAATCATATGTCGGTTTGGGATCCCAATGAGTGTCATAACAGACAACGATAAGCAATTTGACAACAAGGGGTTCAGAGGATTTTGTGGACGCTTGTGCATCCAAAATCGGTACTCACCTCCCACCCATCCACAAGCTAATGGAAAAGTCGAGGTAACCATTAGGAGGATCTTGAAGATTATCAAGACAAAAAGCTAGAAGCATTAAAGGGCTTATAGGTCGAGGAACTTCCCAATGTCCTATGAGCATACCGAACGATAATACAAACGCCAACGGGTGAGACCCATTCATGTTCGCCTTTGGGAGCGAAGTTTTCATCCAAGTACAGATTGGCTTGGCCGGTCATCGAACCACTAGCCTCAACGAAGATGCAAATGAACGAACCCTCAAAGAAAACTTGGATTAGGTAGATAAAGTTCGAGAAGCCTCAGCTCTCAAAATAGCTATCTATCAGCAAAGGATGAAGAAGTACTACGACAACAATGTTAGGAAAAGTGAGTTCAGAGTAGGTGACCTAGTCCTTCGAAAGGTGTCACTTGCTACTAAAGATCTTCGAGAGGAAAAACTGGGGCCGAGCTTGGAAGTACCCTACCAAGTGGAGGATCGGGTTCGACCTGGGATGTACCGACTTAAAGATGCGAATGGAAAGACACTTCCATACACTTAGAATGTCAATCATGTTAGAAAGTACTATCAATGAAAGCTTGTAGCATTCTCAATAAAAGTATCATTTTCTTTCACAAAATGTTCCTCTACTTTATGTTTTTTCCTTTTACAATTCAACATCCAGATCACCTGAGGATCTTGTCGGCTAAAGAACAGTTGAATTGCCTAAGAATCCAATCGAGACCCCAAAGAGTTCTATAATTCAACATCTATATCGCCTGAGGATCTGGTCAGCGAAAGAACTGTTGGATTGCTTGAGAATCCAACCGAGGCCCTAAAGACTTCTATAATTCAACATTCAGATCGCCTGAGGATATAGTCGGCCAAATAACGGTTAGATTTCCTAATAATTCAATCAAAAACCTAAAGACTTCTACAATTCTATAGCTAGATCGTATGAGAATCTCGTCGGCCAAAGAACGGTTGGATTTCTTGAGAATCCAACTGAAACCCTAAAGATTTTGACAAATTCAACAGCCAGATCGTCTGAGGATCTGGTCGTCCAAAGAATGATTGGATTTCCTGAGAATCCAACCGAGGCCGTAAAGACTTTTACAAATCAACAGTCAAATCGCTTGAGGATCTAGTCGGCTAAAAGATGGTTGGATTGCCTGAGAATCCAATCAAGAACCCAAAGACTTCTACAATTCAACAACCAGATCACTTAAGAATCTGGTCGACCAAAGAATGGTTGGATTGCCTGAGGTCGAAAGACTTTGACTAGTTCTAAAGTCAGATCGCTTGAGGATCTGGTTAGGGAAAGAATGGTTGGATTGCTTAAGAATCCAACAGATACTTGGAACATTTTAATAGTTTTACAAAAAAAATCAACTGAGAATCTATTTGGTCAAAGAACGGTAGGATTGCTTGAGAATCCAATCGAGGCCTAGAAGATTTCAACAGTTTTACAAAATAGATCGACTATGGATCTGTTTGGTCAAAGAATGGTAGGATTTTTTGAGAATCCGACTGAGGCCCTAAAGACTTCAATAAGTTCTACAGCCAGATCACCTGAGGATCTAGCCGGCCAAAGAACGGCTGGATTGCTTAAGTGTCACGCCCCAATTTAGGAATGGTGACCAGCCATGGATTGTGGGCCTTAGCCCAACAAGCCAAGTAAGCCTTAAACATAAATCAGCTACTATATGCTTAACTAAAGATTCAATTTCCTTGGATTTAAATACTTAAAATCTCATTCATAAAAATTTGGGTCAACAGCCCACAAAATCCTTAAATGATGTCAACATCATCAATGAATCCATATATCTCGATGTCAAATGAATAAATGTAAAACTATGCGGAAGTAAAAAAATAATATAATATGTCCTAGAGGTTAAGGATTGGATCCCCAACAGTCGTCCATCAAATGCATATCGACTCACATGCTACCTGAAAATGTTATAAAACAACATCAGTATAAACTGGTGAATAGAATCATGATAGTACAATACAGTTCTAAAACAGGGATACAATAAAGTGTATGATAACATAACATGGCATGGTATATACAACATAATAAAAAAATGGGAAATCACAACCCTTTAGTTCAACTCTTCTCATTTCATTTTATTTTCTTTCATTTGAAAATATATTCATTTTTCTTTTCAACTTGGACGTCAAAAGTCCTCATATCCTATAACAACAATATTCAAAAAATATGGTAAAGGCAACATACTCACACATGAGTGAGAATAATCAATCAAGTAAAATAGAAATAGACTGTGCACAATAAAGTAATAATGCCACATTTACTCAGGGTCTCTTGACCCTTGGATCCACTATCGACAATAGAGTCACCACGGGTTGGCGCCTGGGACTATTCTCTACTCGACTCCGGTTAAGGTCACCGGACACACCCGGGCTGTCCCTTAACCGTTGAGTCAATTAAGGTCAAGGCGGAATCAAACCGGTATTTTTTCTTAGCTGGCCAAAGTCACCTTCGAAGAGGAACTATCCTTTAAACTTTTTTATATCCCAAGAAATCACATCTCAAGTCGCACCATATATATAAGTAAAGAATAATTCTTCTTTCTTTTTATGCTTTAAAACTTTTATGCCATGGATTTTCAAGATAATATATCATTCATAATATTTAAAAGTATTTAATATCATTTAAATAATTATATTTTTCTTTTAAAGCATTTACAAAAAGAATAGTTTTTAATTAAAACCATTTGAAGTAGCTAGAAACCTTTCTTTTAAAAATAATTTCGGGGAATGAAATTTTTTTACTGAAAGATAATAGCATGATCTACTCACCTCAAGTCCAAGCTAACTTCTAGGAATTGATAATGCAAGATAACCTCAACCTGATATACAATGCAATAGTACAAAATATTAAACAAGACTAAAGAATCTACTTAGAACTACCAAACGGTCCCTTAACCCATTTAATAATTCCCATATGTGTTTCTGGTATTAAATTAATTTATTTTATCCTTTAAACTGATGCCCAAACAGGGCCTAAGCATTAGAATTAGTTTTTAAAGCTTTTATTTAATTGTGCCGACCATGAGTCGACACAAGAGGCCTCTGTGTCGACTCAAATAGGTCACAAGGCAGGGCTGAGTCGACACCCAAAAGGTCTCGGTCGACTCAAGGGGTAGGAGTGTCACGGCATGCACCATGAGTCGACACCCAGAGGGTCTGGGTTGATCCAAAGAAGTCTGTCAAGGCTTACAAGGGCTAGTGGGTCATGGGGTCTGTGAGTCGACCCAAGGGGTCGATACCCAGAGACTAGTGTCGACCTTGAGGCACAAAAGTGCTCTGTGAGTTGACTCACAGACTCACAGAGGCTGTGGGTTGACTCATAGGGCAGAACAAAGGCGATGGGTCGACCCAAACACTTCGATCCAAGGGTCCAGGGGTCTCGGTCAAGGTCACATGTGTCGACTCATAGGGATCGTGAGTCGACACAAGGCAGGGCAACACTTCATGAGTCGACTCATGGAGGCCATGAGTCGACACCAAAGTACGGGGGTCTTCCCCTGCGTTGCTTGAGTCGACCCAACTGCTCGAGGCAGCCATAGAAGGTTGTTCAAGCTTGAGTTTTTCAATGTTTTCTTATTCTTTTCTTCACTTTAATCAATATCTAAGATATATTATCTTATTTTAGGATGTTTTAGATATATCATATTAGTGGGTTATATCATAATCTTGTATGATTAACTTTTTGATTATTTCAATATATATAAACCTGTTATATAATATATTTATATATACTGTTATATAATTTTATGTATTCCGATTCTATATGTGTCGATCTATGGTTCCAATTATTTAAATATGATAAGATTCTTATTTATCCGCATGCTTGGTGATCTAATAATTAACTAAACTATTGTTCTACGATTTAATGATATAATATTTATACATAAATACTTTATTGTATCATAACCGAAAAACAGGGTATACAACTCACCCGAATCACCCACTGGTGATGAAAATCCAACGAGGATGGTGATAATGATGATCTCGGTGGTGGTGATGCCTCCAGTGATCCAAGCCGTTGCCTGGTGGTGGTGGTAGAGGTGGATTTTGGGTGATGGCGGTGGTGATGTGTATGTGTGAGAGCAGAGGAGATCGTGAGAGAGGGTTACAAAGGAAGATAGAGAGATAGAGGTTCTGAGGTGATGCAGATGGGAAATGGGTAATCCCATATATCATGGGAAAATGCCACAAAATTAGGGGATGATCCTTGATTTCTCTCAATACTTTCTAAACCAACTCCCCCAAAGAGGAAATGTTGACCCACCCACGCATTCAGCATCCAGCTGTCAAAGTTGACCTTCAATTTCCTTTTTCATTTTTATTTCTTTCTTATACCTTCTTCTTTTAATTAACCTAATTAATTAATTAATTACTAGATAAATCCACTAAAGATTAAATAAGTTTTTAATTAAATTAATATTTCAGAATTTATTTTATCAATTCATTTGATCTCATTATCTATTTATTTAATCCATTTGTTAGTTAATTAATTAAATAATTTATTGAATTAATATTTGTTTTAAAAAAAATTAATTTTACCGAATTTTACACGACTCATGCTTGATGTTTAGGAATCATGAGTCAACTCATGCTTGATGTCTCTATCATCCCCCCTCAAGGGAATGGAGGGAGAAATCACCATGAGCTTGCTGAGTAACAAATGAAAATGAGCCACAGCCAGAGGTTTGGTGAAAATGTCAACCAACTTATCAGAAGAGGAGACATGCCGAACAACAAGAAGTTTAGCTGTAGCACCTCATAATTTTTAAGAGATTTTTTGAAAATAATTAACCTTGATTATGACCCAAAAGATAATTTATAAACCTAAGTTATAAATATAAATAGGCTCAATTATTTAATTAGGGCCCAATGAGAATTAAATTCTTAAACCTCAAAATAAGAAAGACTCAAAGGCATAATTTAGCCCAAATTAATTATTAATCCCCATAAAAATCAGAATATATATATATACATCAAATAAAAATTTGGTGACTTTGTTTACAAGTCAAGGTCTTGTCAAACGGGGGATTTCACTCAATCTTTAGCTCAAGTCACATCAATTCTTACACACTCATCATTACAATGGGCAAGTTGATAGGACTATATAAACCATCATTTCTCTCTCATTCCAGTTGAAATCTCCTCTCGATAAATTTTGAGATTTTTGCTTCAAATACTATCTAAGTTCTAGAAAGAGAGAGAGAAGACGATTAAGGAGATTCGTGGGGTCTGTGAAGGCACTAGAGTTGATGGTAGTATCTGTTTCACACCAGAAATAAAGAAGAATGAAGGAGGACATTAAAAAGTATCAAAAATTTTTGAGGTGTTTTCAAGGATCTCCTCGCTAATGTTTGGTGTTTTCGAGAGCTGATTTGTTCGCATGCATGACCCTATGAGTGAAGATCTTTGAAGGAATGAGCTTTACCACCATCATATCTTCCATCTTCTTTCGAAAGATAGGAATCATATCCATTTTTGTCGAAGAAGAGAATCCCCTGTCTTGTTCTTCATATTCTTAGTACATGCATGCCAGTGGATTTTTCTTTATCCATCCTTGAGCATGTTAAATAAGAAATCTAGAATTAATGATTAAATAGTCATAGAAATCTTATTTTAAGAAGTTTTGGAGTCATGCATGCATGAGTTATGGAGGAAGGAAGATGATAGAAGTAGTAGATCCTAAGAGAAATGCACAAAAATAGTGATTTTCTCCCAAATAGAGCCTTATCAAGAATAAAAATAGAGTATCAGTGTTTTCGAGCATTTGAGTCAACCTAGGATGGACCATGAGTCGGTCCAAACCATGTAGCCCTCGGTATCTCTCTCAGGCGAGACCATGTGTCGACCCAAATCTTGTAGCTCTCAGTATCTCTCTCAGGCGAGACCATGAGTCGACTCAGGATGGACAATGAGTCGACCCAAACCTTGTATCTATCGGTATCTCTCTCAAATGTGACCATGAGTCGACTCAAGATGGACCATGAGTCAACCTAAACCTTGTAGCTCTCAGTATCTTTCTCAGGCGCAACCTTGAGTCGACCCAAGATGGTCCATGAGTCAACTCAAACAGTGCTGCTCTCGGTATATCTCTCAGAAACTGACCATGAGTCGACCCACCTTTATCATAAATCGACCAAGAGGCATTTGAGTCAATCCAAGCCCAGTTTGAGTCGACCCAAAAGTGTGAAATCAACATCTTTCCAACGGTGTCTCTAAGCCTTTATGGTCACTTTTGGCTTTCAATTTCTTCATGAAAAACTTAGCTAACAACCATATCTAGCTTTTGTAACCTATCCAGAATTTATTATGAAGGTTTAACATTTTATAATGAATTTACCAAGCATGGCAGAATCTGAAATCTTTAAGAAATAAAGGAAAAATAATATTCCAAGAGGAATTAAAAATCCTTTAAAACCATGGGGTCAAGAGGTAAGATCTTAAAATTCATATGAGGTATAAGTTGATGCTTATTCATGGTAATTATGAAATTTAGGTCCCAGAGGGGTAGCCGTGGACGAAGGAGCGACACCTCGTGAAATAGGAGGTCAACTCTGAAGCGCTCAAGTCAAGATGAGAGTGGCTAGTTTTATTAAAATGAAATATGATAAATGTTGTTATCTTAAAATATTTTGATAAGGTGTTTGATGATGATCTCATGAATATTTTCTTAAAAAAGTTCTTCTATTCAAATTAAGTTAATCTTTGGATTCACTCAAATGTGGAATTATTTTACAAAAAAGTTTGATGAGAATATAATGAATCTTGTCGCATGATGAATGATGTTTTTTCTTGAGTGCGACGAGTTATTACGGGTAACCATCCCGAGTTATTGCGAGCTTGCCCGAGTTATAGCCTTAATGGCTTTTGCCCTTTATGGGTGTGAGGTAGCCTTTACAGTTTTGTCCTTTATGGATGTGAGATAGCTTTTTTGGATTTTTCCCTTTATAGGTGTGAGTTGCACCTACCACTAGTGTTTAAGGAGTGACCCTCATATCTGACACTCTAGTGTAGTGCGTTGTGATTGAGGTTTCGGTACCGACAAAACTCTTAGTCGTGAGGTTAGACGACTACTTGGACATTGTAAAGCATGAGTTGGGTGTTTGTGTTATATATATATGCATGTGAGAAATATAACACTTTGGCGATGAGCTTACTCAGTTCTTTTGATATATGTATCTCATGTATGAATGTTTTTGGTTTATGAGATCTATTCATATTCATGTGAGAAATTGCTTTTCAATCAAATTCTTTGTGGAAGATTGTTTTATGTCTTATTTCATTTTAATGTTAAGCACGCTCTCCTGTAATCTTTTTGGTTGCAGATTTTAGTACGGGGTAGATGTCGGTCCACTAGTGCCAGATGGGGGATCTTTTTGGAAGAGAACTTGTTATAGAAGTTTCTCTTGAGTTGTAATATACAAATATGTTGATATCATGCTTGTAATTATGGTTGGAATTGAGTATCCCATAGAAAAAAAAACATGTATTTTGAATTTAGGGATGGAGGATCCCTTAGTGGTTTGTATGCTTGATCCTAAGTGATGATTTAATTATATATGAAGAATATTTTTTGGGTGATGCAGAGTGCATCCCTTGTCTTATTATATTAATCTCTGATTAGGTGAACCTGCGTCGAACCACTCCGAGTAGGTTTAATTATTCTCAGGAGAGTGGTTGTGACATTAGCAACCACTTGTTCACGAACATAGTGATAATCAACAATAATATGTTTAGAGCGAGCATGAAAAATAGGATTAGAACTCAATGCAATGGCTGAGAGATTATCACACCACAAGGTAGGAGGAGTGGGAAGAAGGATATGAAAATCACAAAGAAGCATCTGGAGTCAACTGAGATCAACCACAGTATGGGCTAAAGACCGATATTTAGCCTCAGTAGAAGACCAAGCGATAGTAGGTTGCTTCTTGGCAGACCAAGAAATCAAATTGGGACCAAGGAACATATAAAACCCAGTGGTGGAACATCGATCAAGAGGATTGCCAGCCCAATCAGAATCAAAAAAATCTTGAAAATGTAAAGCACCAGTAGAGAACTGTAATACAGAGAACAGAGTGTCATGCGCGTAGCGCATAATGCGCTTAAGCAAGGCAAAGTGGTCATTGGTGGGAGCTTGCATATGCTGACAAGCTTGATTCATAGCAAAAGAAAGATCAGGTCTGGTGATGGTGAGATACTGAAGAGCGCCAACCGAACTATGATAGAGAAAAAGATGAGAAAACATAGTGGACTCAGCGGAACAGGGGGAATGTTTGACAGCTAAAGGAGAAAAAGAGGGTTTGCAAGTCAGCATGCCAGCCTTGGAGAGAATGTCAAGTGAATATTGTTGTTAAGAAATAAAGAAACCAAAAGAGGAGGATGTGACCTTGATGCCCAAGAAATATGATAAAGCACAAAGATCTTTGATAGAGAAGTGAGAGTTCATGCGAAGAAGAAAAGAATCAAGGAGAGCAGGACCATTACCCGAAAGAAGAATATCATCAACATACGGAAGAAGAAAGATAATGGATTGAGAGTTTTTGTAGACAAACAAATAAGAGTCAACCTTACTTTGCTTGAAACCAAAATTGACAAAGAAGGAGGAGAAGGTAGAAAACCAGGCACGAGGGGCCGATTTTAAGTCATAAAGGGCTTTATGCAATTTGCATACATGATCAGGAGAGACTGGATCTGCAAAGCTTGGAGGCTGAGAAAGATAGACTTTTTCTTCAAGCACACCTTGAAGAAAAGCATTGGAAACATCAAGCTGGCAAATGGACAATCCAAAATGAAGAACTAAGCAAATAAATAATCAAATTGTGGGTTGCTTGGCAATAGGACTAAAGGTTTCATGGTAGTCAATGCCCTCCTATTGGAGAAATCACTTTGCAACCAAATGAGTCTTATAGTGTGCAACAAAACCATTTGAATGACGTTTAATGCAAAAAGTTCACTTACAACCAATAACAGACTTGTTGGAAGGCAAAGGAACAAGAGTCCAATGACCCTGCTTGAGCATAGCCTGATACTCTTCAACAATGGCTTTATGGTAGTGTTTGCTCTTAAATGCATGTTTAAAAGTAGGAGGCTCAGTGTTTGTGAAAGCAGGAGTAGTAGAGAGAGTGTAAGAGAAGCAGCAGGGCACCTTGGGCTTGGAAATGCAACCTTTAGATCTGGTTACCATGGGATGGTAATTAGAAAGAAAAGGAACAGAGGGCTGAGTCACGGTAGGAGAAGAGAGTAAAGAAAGTGTTGGAATTTGTAAAGAAATTAAAGGAAGAATTGTAGATTGAGAAGGAGAAATAGGAATGAGAGAAGTAAGCAGATTAGCGAGCCTAGAAGCTGAGGTGGAAAGAGAATCAGAGGGAGAGATAGACATACTAGAAGAGGCTGGAGAAGATGAGTCAATAACAGGAGAAGTAGAGATTGGAGAAGACCAAAAGAACTCGTGAAGACTAGGTAAAGCAGTGGAGGAAGAAAGGGAAAGAGAATTGGTAGAGAAAGAAAATACAGTTTCATCTAAGAGCACATGCCTAAAGATATGAATATGACATGTAAGAGGATCAAGACACCGATAGCCTTTCATAGTAGGATGATAACCAAGGAAGACACAAGGAGTAGATCAAGGCTGCAACTTGTGAGCTGTGTAAGGCTTAAGCCAAGGATAACAGCTGCAGCCAAAAATTTTCATAAAGTGATAATCAGGATGTTGATGAAACAACATTTCAAAAAGGTCGAGGTTATGAAGTTTGGGACTAGGTAACCGATTGATAAGATAAGTGGCAGTAGCTAATGCTTCAAACCAGAAATCAAGAGGTAAAGATGAAGCATGGAGAAGAGCAATAGTTGTTTCAACAAGATGTCTGTGTTTTCGCTCGGCAATGCCATTTTGAGATGGAGTGTAAGGGCATGATTTTCGATGAACAATGCCTTCATAAGTGAGGAAGTTTTGAAATTGAGAACTTGAATATTCTCTATCACGCTCTAATTCGGGAATGGTGACCGGCCATGGATTGTGGGTCTTGGCCCAACAAGCCAAGTAAGCCTTAAAGAATTTTAGCTAACTATATGCTAAAATAATATTAATTACCATAGATTTAGAACAAATTAAAATCCAATTTCATCAATGTAGGTCAAACAGCCCAACATGCTATCTCAACAACTCATAATCAATATGATTAATTTTTTTATTTAATAGCGAAAGCAGATATAATTCAATTGTTCTATTTCTTTGAATGTGGAAGCAAAATATGTAAGCATGCATGATCCTAGAGGTCCTTAGGTTGGATCACTTGAAGCAGTCGAGTCCATCATCAACATTCTTCCTAGATTACCTGAAAATATTTTGGTAGCACACCATCAGCAAAAGTTGGTGAATGTAACACGCATAATAATATAGTTCTAAAATAGGGACAAAATAAATTTGTATGATAACATATCATGGCAGGATGTATATACAGTAATATCAAAGAGTTTAACATTTAATTCGTTGTTTCATTCACATATCATTTCGTTTTATTTCGTTGTATAATATTTTATCATTTTATCTCATTCATAATCTCATATTATCAATTCAATTCGTAATCTCTTTTCATTATTTCACTTCATCCCTTATCAAACTTATATACGTATATAGATATAGATATATATATATATGTATATATGCATTTCATTTTGTTTCCTTTTCCTTTTCCTTTGAAAAATACATATGTTTTTCTTTTCAAGTTGGACATCAAGTGTCCTCATCTCATAATAATATGGCAAAGGCGACGTGCTCATATACGAGTGGAAATAATCAATTGGTACAACAGTAATAACTTTGCACAAAATAGTATCAATGTTAATTACTCGAGGTCTCTTGACCCTTGGATCCAAATATCGACCAATAAGGTCATCACGGGTTGGGACTCCAGGATTTTTTCCTAATCGATTTCAGTTAAGGTTAACGCGGAATTTCACCGATACTTTTTCTTAACCGTTGAGTCAACAAAGGTCAACACGATTTTCACGGTCTTTTTCCTTAGCTGACCAAAGTCACCCCTGAAGAGGAACTATCCCTTGGACTTTTCCACATCCCAAGAATATCCATCTCATGATCACACCATATATAAAAATAGAGTATTTCTTTTTCATTATCTTCAATTTAATTATACCATAGTTTTCGTAGTAGAGTATACCATATATTTCATACGTATTCATAATACGTTTCTTTTATATTACACGTTTTGTTTAACCCATCCTTTATAATTTTATTCATTAGTACCTTTCCATTATACTTTTTATTATATTTTATAAGAGAACGTTTTATTTAGAACTCTTTCTTATTCTAGAAAAACAGTTAGTGAGGAAATTCTTTATTATTCTTTTAAGAAGACTTTTAGTATGAAAACACCTTTTAAACCTTAAAGAGGAAAAATAATTTAATAAGAATTCTTTCTATTAAATTCTTTAGAAACACACTTTGGGTAGAACTCCTTTTCACACTTTTTATTTATTTTTATAGGGAACGTTTTAGCAGGAACTTCTTCCTTAATACATTAATGTGTAGGAAAATATTTTAGTAGGAAACTTCTTTTTAATACTTTTTCTTTAGTTTTCATAGGATGTCCAAGTTTACAAGATGTTTTAATAAGAATACTATGTGTTTAGTTTTATAAGAAATATTTTAGTGGAAGACTCTTTGAAATACCATTCATTTAATTTTAATAGGAAAATATGTTGGTAGAAAACACCCTTCATTTAATAGGAGAGTATTTTGATAGGAGACACTTTTAATTAAGAAAACGTTTTAGGTAAGAATTAGTTTTCGTAAGAGAACATTTTAGTAATAAATACTTTTCATTGTATTTTAAAAGAAGATATTTTTGTAAGAACTCTTTTTATTATTTCATAGAAAAATACTTTTCATGATATACAAGATATTCAACTTGTAAGAATAATAATGACAAACCATCCTTTATTTAATAATTTATCCAAGATTGTAAGATAAATGATAATAACTTTATTACAATGCTTTTCATCGCACTTTTTATTTGATTCCGTTATCTACGGTTACCAAAGTATCACATCAATTCAATGGTATAGAAACGACTTACTATTCGTTCGTTTAAAAGTTATTTATATCGTGATTATTTAGATCATATAATTTTAAAGTTATTAACATAATTCTCCTTAAATTCGTTTAAGAATTATAAAATTTTATCTCAAGTATGCTCAAGTAACCCATTATCAACAAAATAGTTCTGCCATGATTTTGAAAGAAAATCATTTAAAATATTAAAGCATTTATTTTATAACAAGTTTGGAGATATGAGAGGTTTTAATGAAAAATACGTAGCATGAGAGCCACTCACCTCGAGTCCAAGCTAAGCATCTACAACGACCTAATTAATAAAAGAGACTAAATAATTAATTAAACTATCGCAACGGGTCTTTAACCCTTTTTATAATATCCCATGTTTATTTCTTAAATTAATTTAATCATCAATTAATTTAATTCGTTATTAAACAAATGCCCAAACAAGACCTAGGTATTTTTAAAATTTATTCCATGTGTTTAAATGAGCATTAAATGACTTAAAATATTTTTAACTCACATCCAAACAGATCCTTAAACCTTTAATATAGATTTTAAATCTTTATTTGTGGTTTAATTAAAGGAATAATTATTGTAGGGTCCTATTTATAGTACTTATATATTGATAGATCCTAGTCAAGCTTTAATTATTCTAATAAGTCCTATTTTTTGAATTATTAAATATTTTTTCCAATTTTGACCTTCATCAGCTTACAAACAGGAATGTCATTTCGCGCCTACAATTAAGGAATCAGTTATATGAATCCCGATTTGGCTGGAAATACATTTATGAAGATTGAAATCGAAAAAGGCAATTGGATATAATTAAGAATCGTATTCCATAATTCTCTCAACTGATGAACATCAATGGCAGATCTCGATTTCGGGAATAAAGAAAGTGACGGACATCAATCGGCGGACATTGCTGAGTATTGATCAGAGTTGTTTTTCTGTGAAAGGATCTGATAAAGCTACGAAATATTGGTCATTTAATCAATAAAATCGGTAAGTTCCATTGAATCCGAAATTTTAGATGCAATATAATCGTACATATGAGTTATAAATTGTGTATATGTTCATATCACGATCTTATTCAAATGATATGCTATTCGGCCAAAGGTTCATTTTATTTTGACAATTAAAACAGTATACACAATTAGGAATGTCCATATAATTCGTCTGTTACAAGCTAGAATGAACAAAAAATATAACAGTTTTCGTTTCAGCAATGGGACAATAGTTGCAGAACATGAGACATTTCTAATGGTGAAGAAATGAGACATTTTGAATACATATGAGACATTTTCACATTATGACTGCAATGATACAAGTTATTAATGCTTTTGTCCTTTTTGCAATTTGGAATTTTTTGTATATAATTGATTAATTGATAGATTTAGTTTACATGATATATTGATAGACGCTAATTAAATGAAATACACAATTAGGAATGTCCATATAATTCGTCTATTACAAACTAGTATGAAGAAAAAATGTAACAGTTTTCATTTCAGCAACGGGACAATAGGTGCAGAAAATGAGACATTTCTACTGGTGAAGAATTGAGACATTTCGAATACATATGAGACATTATCACAGTATGACTGCAATGATACCAGTTATTAATGCAAAACATGTTTTTGCAATCTGACATTTTTTGTATAGAATTGATTAATTGATAGATTTAATTTACATGGTATATTGATAGTGAGTCAATTGATTTAAATGAGACATTTTACCGAAATTAAACATTATGTCTCATTGCGATTGCATGTTGTCTCATTGAATTCTGTCTCATTTTGTCCCATTGATTTAAATTGTCTCATTGCATTTGTTTTATTTTTCAGGTAATATGTCGGGTGAGAGAGACAATGTGAAAATTTCGTTAATATTATTGTGCACGTACGATGGATATACTGCAGGTATTCGTTGTTGTAGGAGTTGAACGTATGAGAAGTTGGTCAATACCGTTTGTTCAAAATGTAATATTAGTGATTGTAGTTCGATATCCATGATATTTTCCTTCCCACTCCACACAAATTGTTTGTTGGACAACGATGAGGATTTGCAGATCATGTTTTCAATTGCTAATT
>JAUTBS010009329.1:0-14643 GCA_032361285.1 Aequorea victoria
GAGGTATAACATGTGAATGCAAGTGCTTTAAATGCTTTAATGAAATGTATTTCAATACATGATGTTTGGGAAGCATGAAAACCATTTTTCTTACATGGGTGAGTGATGTTGCTTTTATTGTAAAATGCTTCATACTAAGCCAAATCTCCGTAACCTTGTGGTTACAGATTTCAGGTTGTCGGGGTAGACTGGTTCCACTAGTGTCAGAGAGAGGAAGACTATTGTAATACTTTAGTTGGGTATCTGTAATAGCACCAAACAGTCATTGTTTATCTTTTGGTTTTGTTGGGAGTGTATATCCCTTGGTTAGTTTACTTTTCAGTACGTAGTACTTTCAGGATGGAGTATCCCTTCGTGGTTGTATGTTGAGATATTTGTCATGGATATTGTTGGTTTTATTTGAGGCAATGTGGAGTACATCCCTCTTTTGTTTAAATTATATGCATGTTTCAGTTTAGGTGAGCCGTACCACCCTTCCACGTGGATTTAATTCCTATATAAGAGAGAGGTGTTACATATAGCATAGCATACATGAGGCTTCCAACCACTAAAGCATATAGAATATTCCTCATTTTCTCTATCTCCTTAGGTGTCGTAGGACACTGATCCCAGGATAGAGTGATTCTATGCCTGAAAGAAAGAAATTATTTTTTGGAATTCTGCATGGTAAAGCGAGCTAACATCAAGTCAATATACCTCGTCTGAGATAATGCCAACATCCTTTCTTTTTGATCTCGTATAATCTTGATCCCAAGGATGTGACTAGCTTCTCCCAAGTCCTTCATATCAAATTGACTGGATAACCACATTTACAGAAGATAGCAGTCCCATATCATTTTTAATGAGCAAGATGTCATCCACGTATAGTACTAGAAACATCACCACGCTACCGTCGCGCTTCCTATACACACACGACTCATCAGGACTCTGATCAAAGCCAAAACTCTTAATCGTCTGATCAAATCGAATGTTCTACGATCTCGATGCTTGCTTAACTGCGTAAATGAATCTCTTAAGCTTGCACAACATGTGCTCTTGGCCCTTTGCTATGAACCCGTCTGGTTGCACCATATAGATGTACTCATCATAACTCCCGTTAAAAAAAGTCATCTTGACATCCATTTGCCAAATCTCGTAATCGAAATGTGCGGTAATAGATAAGAGAGTTTGGATAGACTTAAGCATGGCTACCGGCGAAATTTTTTTCTCATAATCGATCACTTTTTTCTGAGTGAACCCTTTAGCAACAAGCCTAGCCTTGAAGGTTTCAACATTTTTGTCTATTTCTCTCTTTTTCTTGTATATCCATTTGCACCCAATGGGTTTTACCCCATCAGTTGGATCTACAAGTTCCAAGAACTGATTGAAGTACATAGACTCCATTTCAGATTTCATAACTGATCGAAGTCGTTCGTGTGATCAAAAATAAAATTTATAAAGTTTGATTAAACTAGCTATTCCGTAGAACAGTAGTTAAGATCGAGTATCGTTCCACATGGACAATAAGGTTGAGTTGTGTTGAATTTCGATTAATTCTCAATTTAATTCGATTAAAAAGAGTTTTGGTGATTAACTAATTTAACTACAAAATAATTAAAAGCAAATGTTATTTGTTAAAGAGAAAACTGCCTTAGGTTAGGAATCCACCCTAACTTTGTAATTAGAAAAATGTATTTAAGATAAATAATCAACCATTCAATTCAATAATGATCCGTTTTGACTACAAGTCATAACGGGATCGACAAGAAGATAAATATGAATAGCGACTCGGTATAGATTATCTTTCAGTAGCACGGATCATCCTTAAAGTTTTGGCACAATTCACCTCATCGTAGCATAACTTATCTCACGCCTTAATCATAATTAAAGAAAATAATATTTGCATAACTCCGTCATCGTAATCACAGAAAACTAAGACGAAAGCAAAATCATGAAATTAAAATCGATAGATTTATAAATCAAAAGCCTGAGTTATACAAAATATTGAATCAAATGCTTGAATAATAAATTAAAATGTAAAATCTTAAATTACTTGGCTAGGGTTTCATCCAAACCCGAAGCAGGAGAGGACTAGCCGCTCATTGACGAGAGGAATGAAGTCGTTGATCCGGATAGACAATTCGTCTCCATCATCTTCTTCGTTCTCCCCTTTGAGTCCTAGTCACCATGGGTGTTTTCTCTCCAATTTTGGAACCCTAAGAACTGATAAGACTTTTCTTTTTATACCCATTGGCCAAAAATCTCGTGAAAATCTGATTTTAGAAACTAAATCGCCGCAGAACGTTCGGACGGTTGGAGCTGCGTTCGGACGGAACTCCCTTGGACTGCTCGAGGGCTCAAATTAAGCCTTCAGGGACCGCTTGAGCGGTCGAGCATCCGGACGAAAATGGGCTTGCGTCCGAACATTTTTGTCCTGAGACCAAGCCTTGTTTAATCCTCGTGTGAGCGTCCGGACGTTTTTATCCAGTGGCTTCCTTGCTTCAGAGCACCCGGATGTTAGGAATTATGTCCAAACGTTTTTGGGCAATTTGAACCTTGTCCTCTTTCTGCACCATTTTATGCTTTTTAACTCGGTTTTGTTATTTGCTCTATTATCTGCTGCTGCACGCAAAAATGACTAAAACGTATATTAAATCACAGATTCAAGGATAGTAAAATGCAAATTGAAGGGCTTAAAAAAGTACTTTAAAGCTCAGATCAATAACCTTTTGCCAAAGATTCGCATCTTTGTCCAGAAGTGCCTCTTTATAATTACAGGGTTTGGTATCCTACTCTTCCAGGATTTTATTATATGACTCACCCAAAAGCTTATACCTCTCGGGTACACGAATCACCCTCCCACTACGATGAAACTCTCCCTGTAGATCTTTACTCACGACATGTAGTGAATCATCATGTACTGGTGGTATCATAGACGACTATCCTGGTGTCTCTTCTCTCAACTCTTCAAGAACCACACGGGACCTGGACTGGTGGTTTAATATATAATCATCTTTCAAGAATCGGGCATTGATACTAACAATGATCTTCTGATCCTTAAGATTATAGAACAAACCACCTTTCGTTCCTTTGGGATAACTGCTAAAGAAACAGACTTATGATCTTGATTTTAACGTACTGACATTATTCTTCAGCAAGTGTGCTGGACACCCCCAAATCCAAACATGTCTTAGAATAGGTTTGAGCCCGGTCTACAGTTCTTTGGGAGTAGAAGGTACTGCCTTAGTTGGTACTAAGTTCAGAATATAAGCCATTGTCTCTAATGCGTGACCCCAGAAGGAATCATGTAAAACCGAATAACTCATCATGAGCCTTACCAATTCCTTAAGAGTAATATTTCTCCTTTCTGTTACACCGTTCTACTGAGGTATACCAGGTGCAGACAACTGGGATGTAATCCCTTTCACTGATAAATAGTTCCTAAATTCTCCCGAGAGGTACTCACCCCTACGATCAGATCGCAGAATTTTAATACTTTTACCTGTTCGCTTCTCCGCCTTAGCCTTAAACTATTTGAATTTATCAAAGGTCTCAAACTTGTGGTGAAGCATGTAAATGTATTCATACCTAGAGTAATCATCAATGAAATTGACAAAGTACTCATAACCATCTCTCGCCCGGATAGTTATAGGTCCACATAAATCAGAATGAATCAATCCAACACATCTTTGGCTCTATATCCTTTTACCGAGAATAGTCTTTTTGTCATCTTAACTTCTAAACAGGATTTACAGACTGGAAGTGCCTCCACTCTAATGAACCCAAAAGTTCATCTTCTACCAGTTTTTGAATTATTTTTATATTAATATGACCCAGACGTAAGTGTCAAAGATATGTTTGGTTCATTAAAGAATAATTATTTCTCTTAAGTTGTAACACATGCGTGTTATTTACCTCGTTGTGTGTTTCTTTTGTTGATCCCAGACAGTTCTTCTTATAGTGTCTTAACTTCTTGCAGTAATTGCACTTGCTCTGAAGCCTTTTCATATTACCTTGAGCTGGGCGGACTACATGTGCCTTAGCTTGCTACTGAACCTTTTTCATCTTCTTTTCGTCTTTCGGCTTAGAAGTAGAACACTTCTCAGCAACAAAGGCACTAGCCGATTTTCGGATAACACCCTCAGCTGCGTGAAGCTCTTTCAACAGTTTTGCCAAGGTAAAATCCAACTTATTTATGTTGTAATTTAGGTAGAACTACTAAAATGAGTCGGGCAGTGACTAGAGCAAGATATCAACTTTGCTTTCCCCATAATTTCTGCTCCTAGGACCTGAAACTCATTAAGAAGACCGATCATCTTCAAAGCGTGGTCCCTAACCGATGTACCATAGGCCATGGTTATGTTCATTAAGACCTTCATGGCGACCTTCCTAGCCACACGACCCTGAGCCCCAAACATTCCTGTCAGGCTTAAGATCATGTCAAAGGCAGTTTTCATAGACTGATGCTGATGCTGCAGTACATCTGACATGGAAACCAGTATATAGTATCGCGTCATCCTATCAACCTTAATCTACCTCTAGTAGAGCTGGGTTTCCTCATCGGATGCTCCTTCACCAGGTATCGGTGGACAGACCATATCAAGCACAAAACTATAATCCTCAGAAATCAATACTATGTCCAAATTTATTTTTCAAGTGATAAAGTTTGGCTCGGTAAGTTTGTGTTATTTGAGAATGGTTGTAAGAGGATTAAAAACCATTTTAATATCCTGAGAATCAAAATTAAACTTAATTAATTTTATGAGAAAATATTTTAATTCAATTTAAAATTTGATACTCTCAACCATGATTTTAAAAGATTTAATCGGCAACCCAGCACACCGTGATATAGCAGGCCATGATAGTGTAGACGTCTACCAATCAACATTCGCCCGGGTAGACCCGAAATTAATTAATTTTACTTTTTAGAAAATTAAGCATTCCAATTAAAATTAAATAGTCGATATACCTTTGGTCCCAAAAAATAGTAGCAGTGACTTCGATGGGGAGGATACTATTATTTCCATTTAAGTGCATACCACCATTTTAATTCAAAAAGGCTGTGTCCTTGTACTTGATCTCTCAGATGGAGAGAATGTAATCCTATTGACACTCTTTATCGAATCACTCATTTCGAAGATCCGTTCCGATAACCCCAACTACAATTCATCCGATGGGGAGGCCGAAATCAAAGCTGACACGCAAACTGTAATTGCATTACCAACGAACAAGTAATGGAGACCACGAAATTTATATGTGACTAAATCCCTCTCATTTAATATTTGAAAATCGAGAGTTTTTGAAAAAAAATTGTTGTTTCCAAAAATTAATTAAAACAAAGTTTTAATTCTTTAATAAAATTCGGAATAAAAATTAAAATTTTTCATGTTTAATTAATATAGAAACCCAACAAATAATTATTGTTTAATATTAAACAAAACTTTAATCCCGATTAAAATTCAGGTTACCCTTTTAATTAATTAAATCTTTTTCGTTTAATATAAAAAAAACACATTTAACTACAAAAAATTAATTAATTCAAGTTTTAAAATCGATTCTTTAAAACCTTTAAAAAACTCTAAATAATTTATAGATACTGTAAATTAAATATAGTGATGTCATTGTTTTAATAAAAAAATTTTAAACGAAGAATTAATTAAAATCAGGATTTTTCCTATTTAATTAAATTCATCTTTGTTTTAAGTTTAAATTAAAATAAAAATATTTTAATTAAATATATGTTTGGATAAAAAAATATTCTTTTTTCGTATTCACTGTTTGTTAAAAAAAATAAAAACAAACCATACAAACAACAATTAATAACCATTCATTCAAACAAATAAAAAGAAATAAAATAAATCACTGTTATGATTCACAGATCATCCGTTGAAGAGATAATTCCAAATCTCAGAAAAATCTCCAAAATTTATGATCTGGCTTTCGCGCGACGGCGTCTGGACGGACTGCTCCCACGTCCGGACGCTCATCCTCCGTTCGAACGGAACTCCACTGGCGTCTGGACGGTCGCCTTCCAGAAAGTCTGCTGGACAAAAATGTCCAGACGTTTTTGTCCTGCTTTTGGACATAATCACGCTGCTGGCTGCGCCACCGCCTAGTTTCATTGACGCCACGTCTGTTTGCTCCATTTCTTCACATAGCCATTACATTCGAAGAAATATAGAAAGAATAAATTATAATTTAAATCCTATGTCTCACACATGGAGTTCACATTTTCTATCCCGATTCACATTGCCGGAAAAAATCATGAAAGCATAAAAATAAAATAATCATCTATTCAACCAAATGGATAATAACAATGGTGATACGACTGCAAAATAGAGATTAGAATACGCATATGTTCAATCTACGAGTAGTATCAGTGGGCTCTGATACTACTTGTTGGGTCCTGAAAATCACGATACGCGTACGCAGAAACAAAATACAAAAAATAGGTATAAAAATGCAGAATAAAATTTATACCTAAAGAGATCTGGTAGGATGATCTCTATGACTGCAATAATACTATTGAGATGACCCGATGATCTTCTCACGTATATACCGTTTGTACATCTCGAATAACGTAGTGTGTGTTACGATCATTCTTTGAGTCTCTACACCGATTTCTCAAATTTCTATCATGAAAAATAAAATATTATTTTTCTCCACCAATTTTTCCTTTTTCGGAACAACCCCTTCAGAATGTTTTCTAGTAAAATTCTTACTCTCTCTCTAAAGAAAACTAATGATTTTTTTCTCAAATTCTTACTCTCTCTCTGTTACTATTAGTTCGTGACTTCCAAAAAGGAAAAAAAGAAACACTTATATATACATATAAGATATATATAGAGAGATAATATAGGGGAGAGAGAGATTTTTGGAAAGAAAAAGGGATAAAAAATCAGGATAGGAATTGGGAGGGGCTGGCGGCTTGGGTTGAAAAAGTCAACCTATGGTTTTAACCCTAGTTCCTATTTTTTTGCCCAAAAGACAAAAATGCCCCTGCAAGCTCTGATTCAATTTTTCGATCAATCCGGCCGTGAAACCATTAATCAAATTGAATATAGAGATTCTGAAATCCTGAGAAAACTAGAGAGTGCAAACCTAGGTTATGTGAGGGACCACGAAAAAATATAAGGTACGGACTAATCGTGTAAAAATTTGAACACTACTAACTCAAGTTCCGAGTTAGATTTATTTTTACACGAGTCAAGACTTATTCCACTAAAGGCCTTGATTGAATTTCCGACCTTATCTTTAAATTATGTCCCGAATTATATCTCGAATTTCTAATTACTCAATTCTTAATTATCTCTCCACATTTAAGATTACAGATACCCAAAAATCAAACTAGATTACTCACAATTCTATTTGATCATCCTTTAAATCTTGAGTACCCCCTACTTAACTTATTGATATGCCAGATTAATAATTCACCTGTATAATTTGGCATAATCAAACCTATAGGTAGGCCCAAGGGAGTATCATCAACCTGAATCGGATGTGGTTTTCATTAGTATATTATTATTCGTCGAATACGGAGTATCGATACTCAACTCACCGGTCTTATTGATCTCAACAGAAGTCTCACTCATTGGTGAATCAAGGTGTCGTACACTAAATGCACACCTATAATAAATACGTCGGAATTAAGAGTTTAAGCAATACATAGTAATACGATGTGTAAATTAATTTATGATAGTCAGTACAAAATTAATTATCTCGATGATCCTACTCAATACACTTCGAGTGCACTAACACATTGATTTAGAACTTTGAATTTAAAATTTAAACCGTTCACTGTAGCCAAGACAAGCCTACTAAAATAATGTGTTACAGTCGTTTCAATGGTTTGTCCAATTCTATTTAAACTGTGAATTTTAATTAAAATTATTCTGTTAGAACCGATGATTTGATCTTTCATATGTAAGTCGAACTCTACATACCAAATTAAATATTCGACACGAATAAGGGAGGAGCTTGCATAAATATAAAATAATATATACAAACATTCATTCTCATTTAGATTTTCATTAAAATAAAATTTTATTGAATAAATAATAAAACATATATACAAAAAAGCACAACTTTTAGTATATAAGCCTAACAATATGTTATTGGAAGGGCACTGCTATTCAGAGTAAAGAATTTAAGCCGTTTGGCAATAAATCTAAAATTAATATATTTTTCCTTTATGCTTAAGTTCAATAAATTTTAAAAGAATGCTGTTTATTTTTTTATTAGCTGCTTAATGCCATGAATAATAAAATAAACTTTTTATTTGGTATATAATGGTGAAACTCCATTTAACATAAAATAATTATTTGAGAATACTAAGGTTCGAATCTCAAGGGGTGTACTTGTAAAACCCGGTAAGATTTTTAATTTTTAAAACTAATTATTAATACAATATTAAATTAATTAAAAAAGAATAAAATAAAGTAATAAAATGATTCTGAAATATTTAATAATAGAATATACCGAATTTTACATTCTTCCCCCCTTCAAAAAAATGTCGTCCTCGAAATTATAACACTAACCTTGAGGAAACAAATGTGAATAATATTCGCGAATCTCGTCTTCGCGTTCTCACGGGCCCTTTTCCACTTTATGATTTCGCCATAGGATCTTGACGAGCCGAATCTTCTTGTTCCGTGAAACCTTTTCCTTAGTGTCAAGAATCTGAACGGGTTGCTCCTCATAGGTCAAATTTTCACAAACACGAAGTGGCTCATAATTCACCACATGCGTCGGGCTATAGACGTATTTTCTCAGCATCGATACATGAAATACATTGTCTACTCCCGTTAGACTAGGCGACAAAGCCACACGATAAGCCACCTCACCAACTTGGTCTAGAATTTCAAAAGATCTAATATATCGGAAACTCAACTTCTCCTTCTTGCCAAAATGAATAATTCATTTCCAAGGTGAATTTAAGAATACCATATCTCCAACTGAAAACTCTAAGTCCCTCATGCGTAAATCGGCATAATTCTATTGTCTACTTTAAGCTGCTAAAAGCATATTCTGAATAGTGAAAATCTTTTGAGTCACATCCTCCACCAGATCAGGCCTAAGAAACTGTATTTCTCCAACTTCATACCAATACAAAGGGGACCTATATTTCTGCCCATACAAGACTTCATACGGAGCCACTCCCAAACTCGAGTGATACCTGTTATTATAAGAGAACTCTCTCAGTGATAACTGATCATCCCAATTACCTTTCCATTCCAAAACACAAGCTCTCATCATATCCTCCAATGTCTGAATGATTCTCTCTGACTGTCCATCGATCTGCGGGTGATAAACTGAACTAAAGTCTAATCGAGTACCCATAACAGTCTGCAAGGCACCCCAAAACTTAGAAACGAAATGTGGGTCACGATCCGAAACAATCCGTTGTCCTGAAATTAACCGAAATGGGGGTGAATGTGTTGTTTGACAAACTTAAAAACCTTTTTGAAAACTCTTTTTAACGCGAAATGAAACACAACAGATAAAAGTAAATGCTAAAAATAAGAGTTTAAAGGGAGAGAGATACAACTAGATTTATAGTGGTTTGGTCCTCTTGACCTAGTCCACTCCCTAAGCACCTTGGGAGTTTTAAATTCACTAAATCGGATTCTTCAAATTGACGAATCGAAGCCTCAGTACAGTCGGATTCTTTAGAGTGTGAATCAAAATCACCTTTTTTAGGCAAAGAGCAGCCGAGAATCAGTTGTTGATGTAGTAGAGAATTTTCTCCTTTGTAAGAGATGATTACAACAATAAATACCTCTCTTACAATAAGTATCCACTCACTCTTAAAATATTTACAATCAATGAGGAGATGAGTATTTCAAAAGACAAGAGAAAACAGAGCAGTAAATGCTAAAGACAACGTTCTCTGGTTTTTCAGCTTTGCAACAGTGATATTGAATGTCTTCTTGTGTCTAATGCTTCAAACCTTAATCCTTATATAGATGGAGGAAGAAGAGAGCCCTTGAAAGCATTTATTGGCGCATTAAATGCTGAAAAAAGAGCCGTTGGAATGCTTCAGTGATTTTGAAATCTCGCGCCAGTATCGACACAAAATGTCCTGGTGTCGACACTTTATCTTCTAGGTTGCTGTAGGGTCGACTCAATTAGCATTAGTGTCGACATGTCCTCAAGTTTTTCAGAAATTAAAATGTTGGTGCTTACTGGAACGCTTCATGGGTTGACACTTACTTAATGGGTGTCGACTCACTTGATCAGTGGAGCTTGGTGTCGACTCATTTATGGAGAGGTGTCGACTCAACCTTAAGAGCTTCAGTAAACTGATTTCAAATTCCTTTGTGTCGACTCATTGAATGTTGGTGTCGACTCACGCTTTAATTTTTTGAAACATCAAAATATTGGTGCTCATGGGAACACATCTGGTGTCGACTCATAGACTAGAGGTGTCGACTCAAATATTTTAAAACAGAGATTTTCAAAGTCCTGTTTCTTCTTGAAAAATGTTATGTGAGCTTTCCAAAGAACTGATACATGGAGCATCTTTTAGTTTAATTTTAGTGCCTTTAAATCTTGAAAAATACTTTCTTATGCACAATCAAACATTAGTAAACATCAAATCAATTGTTGTTATATGTCAAAATCAAAGTTAGAACTTGATTGAATAATCCTTGGGCTAACAATCTCCCCATTTTTGACTATGACAACTATTGATTTGTTCACATAATTTTAAAAGTGGAAGAGTGAAAACTTCCCCTTAATTTGTGCATGGGACTTAAAGTAAGGAAACAATATCAGTGTATATAATTATTTCAAGATAGATCATGAGCAGAGCATATAAAGAATTTTTTAACAAGGATCAGAGCATATATGTAAGATAAAAGAGTATTGCTCCCCCTCTGTCAATGAACCCGAGCATATATATGTAACTATGCAGAGCAGAGTAAATATATAAAGATCAAAACAAAAAAATATGTAAGATTTGAGCAAAAAATGCAGAGCATATTTTTCAAGTCATATCAGAGCAAAACAAGTCACGTAGAGCATATTTTTGTTCAAAGCATCTCCATAAATCAAACATTCATTCTTTTTCTAATTCACACAAGCTCACAAATTATATCAATCTAAAACAATCAATCAATCATCACAAATCAATCATGCCATTCTTATCCCCCTTTGTCATAGCAAAAAGGAGGGAAAGGTATCAAGGAGAGTATTAAGAATCCATTCATTCAATAACAAAAAATGTTTAGACGACCATTAATAACAACAGAAAAAGAAATCATAGATCATCCAACGACTTCTTGAATTTTTTCTCCTGAGCAGCTTGTTCTTTTTGGGCTTGAGCTCATTCTTTGGCAGCTTGAGATCGTTCATCTTTCTTCTCTTCTTCAGCCATATCTTGAAACATAGCGGCCAACTCTTCAGCTTCTTCACGTTTCTTTCGAAGTTCTTTGTCGTCTTTGGTTTCCTTGGATGTGGCAGGGGTTTTGCCTTTGAATTGTGGTTCAGGAGTAGTTCTCATGCCAGCCATCCGAAGCAATCTGTCTTCAATCGTTTGCTTATTCCTCACATGCTCTTTGTTGAGTTCGTCAAGAACAGATTTGTTTTCTTTAACGATAAATTGAAGACTATTTTCCAAAGAATTGGATAGGTGTCGTCCAGAATCAGATGAGAACTCAACGTCCTGTTTGAGACTACGTGTAGTCTCTTTCATGACAGTTATACGTTGAGAGAGTTGCAACACAGATTGATTCAAATTGGAAAGATCTTCACACACTTTAGTTTTAAATGTGTGAAATGAAGATGAAAGAGATGTGAGAAGAGATACGACCTCGGAAAGGTCAACCGAAAGAGGAGCAGAAGAGGTTGATGGAACATTGAGAGGAGTAGAGCCAGTCTGAGAAACATGTGGAGTAGGTGGAGGAGGAGTGACAGAAGGATCAATAGGAGGATCAACAGAAGTATCAGCTGAAAGATCAATAGAAGGAACAACAGAAGGTTCCACATGAGACAGATGTGCATTGGATGATACAGTGGAGCCCCTTCTTTGTGTGGTCCATACCTTGTCAATTTTAGCAATTCTCATATGTTTTAGGGTAGTTGGGCCATACAAATCATGTTTGGAGAAAGGTTCAATTTTCTCACCTTCCAGGTCAATATTGAAATGTCGAAAAACCTTTGTAAAAAACATGCCGTGAGGCAGAGGTATTGTTTTTTCCATATGAGTGCAGCATATGGGAAACAAAAAGATATCCCAAATTGAAAGATTTATGGCTAAGAATACACCATATCACAAAGATTTGAGAAAATGTAATGTCACTGAATTTTTCTAATTGGGGTAGAAAAATGTGGTTTACTATGTGATGTAAGATTCTTATCTCAGGTTTAGGATATTTTCCTCTAAGGGTTTGCTTGGGTTAATATCTTAATTATCAAAGATAGTCTTGACAGCTTCTGAGAAGGAGAAGCCTTCACCGTCAATTGATTTTTGATGATAATAAAAAATAATGTTTCCCTTAGAAATTTCAAGAATTGTATTGAGAAGAGCGGGAGACAAAACAATGAATGTACTTTTCACCCAAGAGGTGATGGTAGAAGGTGCATTTTAAGTGGGTTGAAAATGAGAGTAAAATAATTTTATGAGAGTTGGGTAGTGATATTCATGAGTTTGTAAAAACTTTTTCCAACCCAGACTTGAGAAAAGGGATTTAAAAATCATCCCAATTTTGTCAAAAAAGGTAAGGTCGATACATCGACTGGGAACAATTTTTCAGAAGAAGAAGGAGGTGAAGTATAGATTCTTAAATTCTTGCAAAAGGAAGGGAATCACCTCAGAGGTGGCCACAGAAACTTCAATTTGGTCGGCGGCGGCTTCACCAGACGTGGAGCCTTGACCTGTCTTCATCTTCTTCGTCTTTTTAGGGTTTTTCGAACCAGGTCAAACGGGGTTCTTGGAACCCCTTCCCATAGTTTTAGGAGGCATCTTCTTGGTTGACAGTGGAATTGAAGATGTAGGAGATCGAAGGGTCGACACAATCTGGAACGAGGGGACGAGCAGGAGAAATGCCCTTTTTAGAGAAAGAGAGAGAGCTCGAAGAAATGAAAAGTCAACACATGAAAATTTTATATATAGAGCCTCTAGGGTCGACATCTACGTCATTTGGTGTTGACACAAAAGTGTCTCCGGAAACGAGAGATAAGGGGTGGACACATATTTATTATGGGTCGACACTAGAGTGTCATTTGGGTCAACACAAATACTTGTGGCGTCGACACAAAGTAACGAGGTACATGAAGCAAGAAAGGGTAGACACGTGATCTCATGGTGTCGACACAAACTTACGAGGAATCAGGGCATGTGTAGGGGTCGACACAAAAACTTTAAGGGGTCGACACAAGGGATTTTCACACAGATTATTGTTTAGAACACATGTTAGGGTCGACACCAACACTCAAGGTGTCGACACAAGGGATTTTAACAGATTCAAAAATTGTAACAGGGTAAAAAACAGAACATAACACAGAAAATATTCTATTTTTAGTTAAACATATTGCGCTTGTATTATCACACATAATTGGAATATGATCAAATAATAACTTAAAATTTTCAAGTTGTTGCTTTTATATATAAAGTTTGAGCACAACAACTACCGACTGTTACATATTCAGCTTCGGCAGTGGAAATAACAACATAGTGCTGTTTCTTGCTTGACCAAGAGATTAAGGAATGTCCAAGAAAGTGACATGTCCCGGAAGTACTCTTGCGTTCCATTTTGTATCCGACAAAGTTCGCGTCGGAGTAACTTAACAAGTCAAAAAAAGTATGACTTGGATACCATAGTCCTAACTCAATCGTGCCTTTTAAATATCTTAGGATTTGTTTAACGACGATTAAGTGAGATTCTTTAAGATTAGCTTGAAAATGAGCACATAGACATACACTAAATATGATGTCCGGCCTACTAGCCGTTAAATATAACAAGCTACTGATCATACCTCTAAAGATTTTTGAATCAACGCTCTTGGCATTCTCGTCCTTGTCTAGTTTTGTTGAAGTACTTATAAGTGTACCAAAAGATTTTGCTTCATCCATTTGAAAACGTTTCAAAAGGTCTTTAACATACTTGAATTGATTTATGAAAATTCCTTTAGATGTTTGTTTAATTTGCAAACCAAGAAAGAAATTTAACTTACCTATGAGACTCATCTCAAATTTATTTTGCATGCATTTAGAGAATTCATTAACCATATTCATACAAGTTGCACCAAAAATGATATCATCAACATATATTTGGATAATCAACATGTCATCATGTAAGCACTTAATGAATAGGGTGGTATCAATTTTTCCTTGGTTAAAACTATTTTCTAATAAGAAGCCACTTAGTCGTTCATACCAAGCTCTAGGGGCTTGTTTCAAACCGTAGAGTATTTTTGTTAGTTTAAACACATGATTTGAAAATTTATTATTTTCAAATTCGGGTGGTTTTTTGACATAAACTTCTTCTTCAATAAAGCCATTTAAAAAGGCACTTTTTACATCCATTTAAAAAAGTTTAAAACCCTTATATGATGCAAATGCAAGTAGCATGCTGATCTGGGCTTCAATGTACACATTTAAGCCCTCCAACGTACAGAGTTATGTCCTTGAGTCGGTGTTATAATCTATGTTTTAGTGTGTTT
>JAUTBS010009549.1:0-14636 GCA_032361285.1 Aequorea victoria
GTACTGTCCTAGAGTTATTGAATTTTCTATTTTTGACCGACTTAGGTTGCACTGTCACACTTTCTAAGACAAAAAAATTCAATTTTCTGGTACTAAGTAAGCATTTTCATGCTTTCTTAGGTTTATTGGATTTTTACTTTTGGTCCGACTTAGGTTGCTTTTTCAAGGCTTCCTAAGAGGGAATTTTTCTATTTTCTCAGGCACTAAATTAGCATTTTCATGCTTTCTTAGATTTATTGAGTTTTTGCTTTTGGTTCGACTTAGTTTGCTTTTCAAGGCTTCCTAAGAGGGAGTTTTTCTATTTTCTCGAACACTAAGTTAGCATTTTTATACTTTCTTATGTTTATTAGATTTTTGCTTTTGGTCGGACTTATGTTACTTTTCCGTGCTTCCTTAGAGGGAGTTTTTCTATTTTCTCAGGCACTAAGTTAGCATTTTCATGCTTTCTTAAGTTTATTGGATTTTTTCTTTTGGTCTGACTTAGGTTGCTTTTTCGTGTTTCCTAAGAGGGAATTTTCCATTTTAGGTCACTAGATAAATGTGTACACATTTTTTTAGATTTATTGGGTGTTCTTGTTTTTAGTCCGACTTAGGTTGCATTTCAAGACTTCCTAAGATGGAATCTTTTAATTTTAGGTCACTAAATAAATGTTTTACACGTTTTCCTAGGTTTATTGGGCGTTCTTTTGGTCCGACTTAGGCTGCTTTTCAAGGCTTCCTAAGAAATTTTTTTACATTTTAGAGCACTAGATAAGCGTTTACACGTTTTTCTAGTTTTATTGGATGTTCTTATTTTTGGGTCAAATTAAGTTGCACTTCTTGCCACTTAACATGATGAATTTTCTATTTTTTTAGTCAGATTATGCACTCTCTTTTTCTTTAGCTTTTCTTCCTTTAGTTATATTATTTGACAATTTTTTTTATTTTTCTTCTTTTTTTGCAGATAGGCGAGTACTTATGTGGATTCGGGGGCTCCGCCCAGATCCTTGAGTGGTACCAGGTTCTCCCCTTGGAGAGCCAGGTGCTCGTTGATAGATCCAAACTCGGCCAGTTTATCCCACTCCTCACGAGTACTCATAATGACAGAGTACTCTTAATGGCTCTAGTGGAGAGGTGGTGGGATACCACCAATACCTTTCATTTCTCGAAGTTCGAGGCCACCTTGACCCTGCTAGATTTTACTATGATTGTGGGGATCATGGTAGGGGAGATCTGATTCCCCTCGACCCCACTATTGGCTTGTTCCTAGAGGCACTTACCTACTGGCTGGGCGAGGTCCCTCATCAGGCTGATCGAGGGCGTATCCGGTATGCCTGGCTCATGGATAGGTGCATAGGTTTTGAGTGAATTGAGCCCTGCCACTTTGAGTGGGTGGCTCGGGCATTCCTACTCTACCTTATCAGTGTGTGCCTGTTCACGAACAAGAATAACACCGTGCAACTTTACTTCCTGAGAGACCTACATGTTTTTAACCGGATCTCGTCCTTCAACTGGAGAGGAGCAGCGCTGAAGACGATGTACACCGGTCTGCGGTCTGTGTGTCGGACCAAGGAGATGTCCGTGATCGGGTACTGGCGTATCTTCGAGGTATGATTCTTATCACACTCTTTGTCCTTTTAGTTTGTTCGTACTTTATCACTTATTAACTTGGCCTAACACTTATTCTGTTTATTTATTTTTGTTATCTTGTATGTGTTTTTTCTTTCTTTCTCCTCTTCTTTTTTTTCTTTTTTTGTTTCTTTTCTTATTTACAGCTGTGGACATACGAGTTCATGGGTTTATCACACCTAGAGAACACTTACCCAGATCCCCAGGTCATTCCATGGGCATCCCGATGGGGTTGGAACACTCGAGGGAGGAGGCAGGATGGGAAGGACTTGAATACCTACCGTCTCCGCTTGGATCGCATATCTCCTGCACAGGTATGTTCTATTTTATCTTTACGCGTGTTCGATTTTCAGGGATTGCTCTTGTATGTAACCCGTGCTGTGTTTATTATATTATTATTATCATATATATATGTATGTTTTGTTTTCAGGTAAACTGGGGAGTGTGGGATGGCATGGAGATTCGGGCGGGCGAGGATCTGATGAGGAATCGCCAGGCCCATCAGAGGAGGATCCTGCTGGAGGGGCCATTCCAGAGGAAGTGGTTCTTAGGCGAGAGGGTAGTCTGGAAAATACTGAGGCTGGACCATTTTCGGGTCCCTCAGCCGCCTCCACTCAGTATGAGGTTGACGCACACCATATCATCTAAGGATTTCGACGAGGCTTTGCATGGCTTCGCGGCTGGGGGTTCCTAGCCGAAGGGGAGTATGCTACCTTTGCATGTGACCATCTGATGTGTTTGATAGGCATCTAACTTGCGGAGGCGCAGGCTAGACAGCCTTCGACGTCTCGAGTTCCTCCGGTAGTGGGTGGTCGTCCTCCTCCTGCGGTTGCTGGTGGTGCTGGGGCTACTCGAGCTGCCCCTACTACTGCTGGTGCTGCTGTTTTTCCTGCTGCAGATCGGGCCTCTCCTGCCTATACCACTCAGAATCCTGATCAGGCGGCTACTTTTCTTCCACTGTTGCCTCAGGTGATGGACACTTATGAGGATGGACGTCCGCATCCTATCCCCCTTTCTCTCCACGAGCCATCATAGTGGCATTTGGGTGTTAGGGCCGACGTGGTATTTATTTCATTCCCTTTCATCATTTCTCTTTGTATTATTTTTTTTCTTTAGCTAGCTTGCCTAACACTTTTTTTTTCTCTATTTTTCTATTTCAGGTTCCTATCCCTTTTGTAGATGATTGCCTTCACACCATCAATGCGTTGATGATACTAGTGAGGCAGCAGACACAGATGTTGCGGGAGGCCCGCATCGACTCCATCCCTCGTCCTACTTATCCTTCTTTCCATCTGGTGAGATTTTATTTATTTACATGCCTTTTTATCTCTCTTCTTTTTTCTTTTTTTTTTTTAACTGTATATGCACATGCTCTGACTGTACTTATTTCTTTATTTCTTTTTCTCTTTGCTTGCTTTTTTTTTGAAGCCTCACTATGTTAGTCGTACTTCCATTCATGGGGTATCTTCCTCTTCCTATGCCGCTACTCCGTCTTTAACCGGTCCATCTACGGCTGCTTTCTAGGGATCTGCCTTGCGGACTCGGGTGCGTCAGGCTGATAGTGATGATGGTTTTGACTCGGGGAATGCCACGACCTCTGCATTCTCTCTCCTAGAGCCTTCGTGTCGTACTCGTCGCCGACATGATTAGGATGTCCAATATTTTTCTTTTATTTTGAATATACCACTTGAGATACAGTTTTATTTTTCTTGCATATACATTTTATTATTTTTGTGAGATAGGCTTTCATGCTTAGTTGGATTATTTATCATTCTCCTTTTTTTAGTTTCTTTTTCTTTTCTCCCTCGTGTATGGATATTTTTTTGTTTATCTACGTGAATGGATTGCACTTTATTTACATGAGTTGTTATATACATGGGTTATGTATGTACATGAGTTCACTATATACAGAAATTATGTATGTACAAGTATTTACTCGCAGGTTATTTACATATGTACAGAAAATTATGTACAGGGTCCTATTTACAGGATTCTAATTACAGGGTTCTATGTACAGGGGTGAGGTTATGTACAAGATTTATTTAAAGGGAATTATTTACAAGGTTTATATGTACAAAGATTACATATATACATGATTATTTATTTACAAGGATTATATACAGAGGATGTTATTTACAGGGAGTGTTATTAACAAAGAACGTTATGTACAAAGAATTTTTATGTACAAGAGGTATTATTTTTTGTGCCGCGCTTGCTCTTTTCTGAGATTTTATTGCATTTTTTTCCTATACGAATACCTATTCATGGATGCTAGGAGATAGTAGGGCATAGACCTAAGCGGTCATGCTAACGCCTGTAGACATTAAGTGCAAGTGGTGACAGGCATGGACATAAAGTAGAGGAGAGAACAAAACTATTTTTTTTACAACACAGGTGGCGCGATGCCATAATAGGATGACATGCCCTAGATTTTCTATAAATAGAGGTACAGCCTTCCGTTAAACAACCATCCCTGATTCTGCAACATGGCTTCTTCTACCCAAAACTCTCTCTCTTGCTGGATCGACAAGTTTACCAGTATCGAGCAAACTAATTTCATAAATTTTGGTTTGAATGCACTTTTTTATCTAAGGTCCGTGAGGATGAATTGGAATTTTCTAAAGGCATCCACTCAGCTGTGGGATCCGGTAGCTCATACTTTCAGGCCGGGAGACGAGGAGCTCTGTTCTACCCTCGAAGAACTCGAAGCTATTCTGCATTTTTTACCTTGAGAGGAGGTTTTGATTCCTTCATCATCTGTGAATCCAAAGAAACTTCTACAGGATTTATGTGATTTGAGCGGTAGTGAAGCTTCTCTCATTCTGCATGGTGGGGTTCTTGACACATCCTTCCTGGTGAGCCGCTTCCATCTGGTCAGCTCTCTGTCTGACTTCACTCTGCAGTCTTGTCATCGTTATGCCTTGTGCATCTGTTTTTTAGCCCATTTTCTTTTTTTCTTAGGAGATGATGATGTCAGCACTACCTTATACAGGTAGCCTCCCAGATAAAAGAGGGGAGGAATTTTGTACCACTAGTCCTGGCAGAGACACTGATTGGTTTCGACGTTGTGCAGTCCGGTGCCTCTTTTGCTTTTGCGGGCAGTCCCCCTACTTCTCCAAGTATCTCTCAAATCTCTCATTTTTTACACATTTCTCTCAATTTTCCTACTCAGGCTCTCCTTTTTCTTATGTTTTTTGAATTTTTCCACTCAACTCTCCTTTTATATATCTCTCAATTTTTCTGCTTAACTCTCTTTTTTTGGTGTTTTTCTCTCAAATCTTGTTGATGGAGAAGATGAATATTTGGAAGTATCCACTAGCGGGAGTCTATACTCCAAGAGCATTTCTACAAAGAGGGGTTTGCTGCCCCTGCATTACTATGGCTGAGTGGAAAGATTTTTTTGAGGCTCAGACGGGCAAAAACATCTGCTGGCGTTGTCCCTGGTGGACTACTCCTGTGGCGACAGCTTCGACCATGGAGCATTCTGACATTTTTCTTGTAGGCTTGAGCTTGACCACTTTTTATTTTCTTTCTCGTATTCTGTGTCAGCTAGGTCGTGCTCAATCGGGCCCTCCGACAGTGGCTCACATGTCCACTTTCTCTCATCATGCTCTGTTTCTGGAGCGTTATCGACGGTTCTAGTCATCTCGGAGGATGATTGACTCAGAAGATTCTTGAGTGATGCCTTCCTAAAAAAATATAATCCATTCAGCTAGGAGGGGATATAGAGTAGGAAGAAGACAACGATGTGAAGAAGGGAGGGCTCAATCTAGTTGTTCCTGCTGCACTTTCATTATTATGTTATCTTCTTTATCTTTTGTTTTCATTTTTAGAAAAAGATTTAGGATTTGCACTTTTCCCTTTTCATGTATAAATTTTGTTCATTAAGGCTAAGCAATGAAAATTTCTCCCTTTTTTTATCTTTGATCTTCTCGCTTTATTGGCTTGATGTTCATTTTTTCCATTTAAGGAAAATTAATTAAAGGATTTAAAAAGATCTTTACATTGGAATCATAGTCAGATAGAGGGTTTTAAAAAATGAAGCTTGGGTAAGTGTTTTCCCTTTTTCTTTTTCTCTCTTTTTTTTGTTTTGGGAGAAGGGTTTATTTATGTACAGGTTTGAGCTGAACTTTAGATTGAAGTTGCCTACGTATCCCAAAGAAAAGGAATTAGGCCACAATGTAGTTCCGGTCTGGTTCCACTCTGGGTTTTAACACTCTCCTTTTTTGATGCTCTTATTTTGCCAAAGCTGCCCTTTTGGATTTTCTACATTCCGGGATGCTCTTACTTTTGCCTGGGTTGTTGATTTCATTAGTTTTTTTAACCCAGCGAGCCTCTTTTATTTTCATATCTTTTTTAAGGGTAATACTTTTTATGCTGGTCCAAATTGATTGGGCTATTGAAAGTGTTTCTGTCCAGGTCCATAATAATAACGGCTCCTCCCGTCATAAAGGATTTGATTATATATGGCCCGGCCTAATTTGGTTTAAATTTTCCTCTTGGATCAAAGGTAGGGGCTCAGATTTCTTTGAGTACGAGGTTCCCTTCCTTGAGGTCCCTAGTTTTGACCTTCTTGTTAAATACCCGGGCTACCATTTTTTGATAGCCTTGAACGTGAAAGAGCGCCCTCAGTCTTCTTTCGTCGAACAAAAGTAAGTCCTCAGAATGATCCATCTGCCATTTTTCTTCTAGTATATTGCACTCTGCTATAACTCTGAGAGAAGGAACTTCTAGCTCTACGGGTAGGATAACTTTCATCCCGTACACTAGAGAGTAGGGGTGACTCCTGTCGAGGTCCGGATTGACATCCTATAGCCCTAAAGGGCGAATAGAAACTTTTTCGGCCAATCCTACTGACTTATATTGTCCTTTGTAGCATTCTCTTAATATTTTTGTTAGCCGCCTCAACTGCTCCATTTGTTTGTGACCTGTATGGAGATGACTTGTGTGGCGTGATTTTATATTCTTCCATCAAATCTGGCACTTCTCCTTGGAAGTGGGATCCATTGTCGGATATGATTTCATGAGAAACACCATATCGACATATGATGTTATGCTTGATGAACTTGGTGAGAAGCTTTGAGGACTAAAAAGGAAGCAGTCTCGACTCATTTTGTGAAATAGTCGATGACTACTAAGATGAATTTATGTCCATTCGAAGCTTTCGACGTGACCTTGCCAATGATGTCTATTCCTCGGACTGAAAATGGCCAAGGAGAAGTCATGCTGTATAATTCCGATGGTGGCAGATGTACTAGATTTACATGGATTTGACACTTGCGGTATCTTTTGACGAACTTGATACAGTCTGTTTCCATTGTCGTCCAGAAATAGCCTTATCGCAAGATATTTTTGGCCAATATCATCATGTTTATGTGAGGGCCATAGACCCCTTCGTGCACTTCTTTTATGATCTCTTGACCTCCTTCGTCTATCACACAAAGCTTGTTCACCCCTAAATAAGCCATTTTGTATAGCTTTCCACCATAGATGACGAACTGAGCTACTAATCTTCTGATGGCTCTCTTATCTTTCTCGCTGGTATTTTTATCTTTCTCCCTTCATGCACCTAACTTCTTTTATGATCTCTGGGTATTTTTCTTCCTCAATGAAGTTTCGGATGTCGTGGAACCACAACAAACCATCTCCTTCTTCCTGCTCTAAGGCTGCAACTTCGTATGCTCTTATGCTCATCTGTTCAATCACCAAATACCTCATTTTGGCCGTTATGGGTATGTCAATCATGGAGGCAAGAGTGGTAAGGGCATCAATAAATTTATTCTGAAGCCGAGGTACATGAATGAAAATAACTTCTTCAAAACTATGGATAAGTCGATCGAGCTCCTCGTAGTATGGCATTAGTTTTTCTTTTTTTGAACTTCCAATTCCCACTGGCTTGGGAAACAACCAAGGCAGAGTCACCGATCACTTCTAACTTTCTTGCACCTAATTCTAAGGCAGCTTCCATCCCAGCGATACACACTTCGTATTCGGCTTGATTGTTGGTAACCTCAAAGTTTAGCTTGTAGGCCAACGGAACATGCGAGTCATTTAGAGTGACCAACCATATCCCGATTCCGTAACCATATTGGTTTGAGGTACCATCAAAGTATAGGATCCATAGCTCATTCTCAACTGTCAACACGTCTTCATCGGAAAACTAAAAATCTAAATCTTCTTGTCCCTCAACTGGTTGATCTGCTAAGAATTCCGCTATGGCTCATCCTTTCATCGATTTTCTGGTCTTGTAATGCAGTTCGAACTTGGCCAATAATAATAACCATCGGGCCAATTTTCCTGTCAGTGCAGGTTTTTTGAACAGGTACTTAAGCGGGTCTATTTTGGAAATTAACACTACAGGGTATGTCAGCATGTAGTGCCGTAACTTTTTTGACGACCACACCGAAGCCCAACAAGTTTTCTCCAATGCTGCGTATCAGGCTTCACAATCTGTCATTTTCTTGCTCAAGTAATACACGGCCCTTTCTTAGTCATTGTACCCTTCTTGCGCTAGCATGCAGCCCATTGCAGACTCGTTCACCAATAGATACAAGATCAAAGGTTTGCCCAGTTCCAGAGGAGAAAGCACCAGAGGTTCTTATAGGTACTCTTGGATTGACTCGAAGACATTCTGGCAATGCTAGTCCCATTGGAATTTAGTATTCTTTCTGAGCAAACGGAAAAGGGGTTCACAGGTTATAGTCAGTTTCGAGATGAAACGACTGATGAACTGAATTTTTCCAAGAAATCCTCTAACTTCTTTCTCCGACTTCGGGGGAGGTATTTCTAGAATCGCATTAATCTTGAAAGGATCCACCTCTATCCCTCTTTGGGTGATGATGAATCCTAACATCTTGCCTACTGTAACTCCAAAAGCACACTTTTGTGGGTTCAACCTCATTCGGTACTTCCGGATTCTCTCAAATAATTTCTCTAGGACTGGGTTATGTCCTTCACAATCTTTAGATTTGAAGATCATATCATTGATATATACTTCCACTTTCTTGTGTAACATGTCGTGGAATAGCCCCATCAAAATTTCTTGAAAAATACTTCCACTTTCTTGGATTTGGGGATCCTTCTCAATACCCAGATTTATTGAAGAAAATTCTTCAATTAAAGGTTTAGCGTGCATCTCTTCTTTTTTTTTCAATTAAAAGTTTTAGCTCTAGGGGAATAGCCCCATCAAAATCATCGAAGTCAGTAATCAAACATTCATAAGGAAGTACAGCAGGGTAACCAGAAAAGTTCTCCTTATTTTTATTATTATCATCAAAGGTTACAGATTTTGACATGTATTTGGTTGTAATAGAAGATCGAGACACCCCAACAGATGGATGTTCGGCGGACTCACCACTGGACTCTGAATCTGTAGATGTTGACGAGTCCGACTCGGACTTTGACTCACTATCTACATTATTCAAAATATTATATTCGTAGGTTTAATTTTCTATTACAACGCTACCCTCATTTATTATTAATCTGGAACATTTGATTGGCTCATCGCTACCTAGCATGATAATCTCTCATGTGTTCTCTTCAGTGTGTATAGGAGCTACTCCCTCAAAGAGCGACCCCAGAGTGAATTCCTCTAGGTTTTCTTCCCAGTCTTTTCCACATGTCTTCTCTGCTACGCCTTCGCCTTCTGCCTCATCTTCCACAGGCTCGCTGTCGGTTAGCTGATGTTCAAAGAATTCTCCAGCCCAGGTTTCTTTTGGCCAGACCCCTCATCGATCCATGGTTCTGAAAATCCACAGAATGGAAAAGTCTCGCATTCTTTCATGTACTGCCCATTCAGAGACCCATAAGCTGGCAGCGGAGCCAGGTATTCTGTGTTGGTTCTCTTGGCCCATTCCCTCCTCTATGCTTCCACTCTCTCCTTAGCAAGGTCCTGTGCCATGGGCTTGTATCCCAGACCAAAGGTATATTGATTGCCCTGAACATAGATCGGTTCAGTACTACCTTGTTGACTTTTTTCAAGCCCTAGGCCTAGGAAGTATGACATTTTTCCCATAATCATTACCGCCTAAGGTTTTACATATAGCTACTCTACAAATATTAAAGTCTGGATAACCGTTGTTTCGTCAAATTCAAAACCGCTCAGGGTGAGATCTTCCTCCCTGTGTTGTATTTCAAGCAAAGGGGTGCCGTCAGTTGCAGTTGCATGCATGCTTGATTCACAGAATATAGTCAAAATAGTTACATCCCTTATCATTTTGACCTTATGATAGAGGGTAGATGGAATTGCTTGTACATTGGGGCCGTGTAACCATGGTCAGCCTAAAAACAAGTTGAACGAGGCCGGCACATCCAGTACGTGCAATTCGATCTTACTGTCGGTGGGTCCTATGGTAACAATGAACTTGACTACCCCCACATGTTTCTACGGGTATTGTCATATGCTCGTAGCCCTTGGATAGTTGGAGTAAAATCCTGCTCTTTTAACCCGAGGTAGTGCGGTGTTCTGAGTGGGTAGACGGTCAATGCTGACCCATTATCAATCAAAACCACAGGTACCCATTTTTCTAGGCACTTCGTTGTTATGTGGAGGGGCTTGTTGTGTAGATGTCCTTCGGCGGGCAGATCTTTCTCGAAAAAAGTAATAACATTGTTCAGCCTGGTAGGAACAACCATTCCTACCAACTGTTCAGGAGTGGTATTGATGGAGATATTGGCTTTGCTTAAAGCCCTTCGCACGGCTTGCCTATATGTGTGGGATGCCATCAATAGCTCATAAATACTTAGGTTAGCCTGTATCTTTTTGAGATGTTTTTGTACAGCGTCATCCTCTTCTTTGGCTTCTGCTGCAGGCTGGCTAGCTTCGCCTCTCTGATCTGAGATTAAATGGACATATTTAAGCCCTTTAACTTATATTCTGTATCCTTATTTTAGCTATTTAATAAATGTTTTAGCCTTGTTTTGTATGCAGGAGTGGATAGTCAGACATATGGCGAGAACGACGTCAAGAAGCGGGAAATAGTGCAAAAAAGAGGACAAGGTTCAAACTGCCCAAAAATGTTTGGACACAATTCCCAATGTTCGGACACTCTGACGCTGAAAAGAGGAAGGGCCACTGCCCAAAAATGTCCAAACGCAACCCATTCCCGTCCGGACGCTCCACCGCTCGAGCAGTTCCTAGAGGCTTAATTTGAGCGCTCGAGCAGTCCAAGGAAGTTTCGTCTGGCCGCTTTACGGTGAGAACAGTTTCTAAAATTGAGTTTTTCACGAGATTTTTGAGGAAAGGTATAAAAAGGAACATCTTTTCAGTTCCTAGGGTTTCGAAATTAGAGAAAAAAATACCCACGGTGGATAGGGTTCAAAGGGGAGAACGGAGAAGAAGATGGAGATGGATCGTCTATTCGGATCAACGACTTCATCCCTCTCGTCAATGAGCGGCTAGTCCCCTTCTGCCTAGGGTTTAGATGGAACCCTAGCCAAGTAATTTAGAATTTTGCATTTTAATTTATATTTCAAGCATTTGATTCAATACTTTTGTATAACTCAGGCTTTTGATTTATAAATCAATCAATTTTAATTTCATGATTTCGCTTTCGTCTTAGTTTTCTGTGATTACGATGACGGAGTTATGCAAATATTATTTTTTTTTATTATGATTAAGGCGTGAGATAGGTTATGCTACGATGAGACAGATCGTGCCAAAACTTTATGGACGATTCGTGCTACTGAAAAATAATCTATGTCGGGTCGCTATTCATATTTATCTTCTTGTCGATCTCATTGCGACTTGTAGTCAAAATGGATCATTGTTGAATTGAATGATTGATTATTTATCTTAAATGCATTTTTCTAATTACAAAGCTAGGGTGGATTCCTAACATAAGGCAGCTTTCTCTTTAACAAAGAACATTTGCTTTTAATTATTTTGTAGTTAAATTAGTTAATCAAACAAATCCCTTTTCATCGAATTAAATTGAGAATTAATTAAAATTCAACACAACTCAGCCTTATTGTCCATGTGGAATAATACTCGATCTTATGCACTATTCTACAGAGTAGCTAGTTTAATCGAATTTTATCAATATTATTTTTGATCACACGAATGACTAAGATCACTCTCTCTCTAGATATGAAGGTTTAAAGTGTCTTCCACTCCTGGTCAAATGCTCGACCTCTTCCTTGGAGTCCCATAGACTATCCCAGTGATCTATGACAAGGTTTACTTCGGACAAGTCTAATCCTTTCATTCCCCAAAGATCATTTCCTATTGTTTTCTCAGTTTCTGTGTTGGTTGCTGGGTAGTCTATAACGGCTTCTGACTTTCCTTCTGGGGGCAGACTTTGTTCTTTCTCTACCTCTTTGCAGTTTCTTTCTTCTATCGCCCACAGTTCCTCATCTTTCCAGTTGTTATTGATCCCTAAGTAGTCTCAAATATCCTCATCAAGAATGAAAAGGTCTAGAATGCCTTCTCCTTCTTCAGATGTGATATCTAGGTCGGCCTTCTGCTTGCCTTTACCCCTAATCATGTTCTCGGCAGTGGTGATATCAGTGTTCCCAACTCTGGTTACATTATCGATTTCTTTGCTTGCTCTTTCTCCTTCTCTAGTATTCCCCAATTTATTTGAACTTCGGTTTTTCTCAGCTCCAGTTTGAGTCTGGCTATTAGACTCTTTCTCGGGTTCTGATCCCGAGTCCTTCTTGGTTCTCGCTGCTGTCACTGACTCTGTCCTTATCTATTTTCCTGTCCCTGCTTTTATTTCTACTTCTGCTTATATTTTTTGTTCTGGTTGTGTTTCTACTTTTGTTGTTTCTTCTATTTCAGCTTCTGGTTCGGTCCTCATTTTTGTTCCTATCCCGGATCCTGTTCTTGATCCTTCATTCCCTGGGTTCCCATCTGATTCCTCTTTCAATTCACTTTTGTCTATTTCTTTTACATTATTTGTTTGGTAGGGTGCCAGAAATAAAGAGGTTGTCATCATCGGGTTCATTCCATTCCTCATTTCCATCGAATTCATCGTCTCTGCATTCCTCCCCTGGTTCCTCTAATGACATCCAACCATCAATGCCAACGTCTATGTTTGGATCATAGAAGGAAAACTCCACATGTACCTCATTGTTTGCTGTCATATTGTCCCATTTTTCTATTATTTCTTCCGCGTCCTCCAGCTCTTCTAAGTCAATTTCTTCCACATACAGAGTTCCCTTCTGGGAGAGGTGGACTTGATTTGACGGCCCCTTTCGAGCAGATGTAGATATTGGGATCATAGAAGAGTAGAACTGTATGGACATGGTTTATATTCTGAGGGGGTGGGTTCATGTGATTCGGCAACAGATTAGTAGTAATGTTAGGCTTAGCCGCCTTGTGGGCGGGATCACCTTGTTGTCAATCATACTATATTGGATGGCATGTCTAGGCATTTGATGGTATTCACAGTATTTTTCAGGGTTATAATTGGCTGGAGGTGAATTTTGAATAGGTGTTGGGGTGAGGGGGCTGAAGTGCCCTTTCTTCACCAACCTCGAGAATAGCACAGAGAGCAAAACACTTATTTCGTTGAATACTATTCAAACAAGTGGGAATGCAAATGGTGATCTAAACGGCCTTGGCTGAGGGTTAAATGGCTAAGGGTTAAGAAGGTTTATTTCTGCCACCCTCGGCATGTTATTGTTAGGCGGATTTAGGTTAGCATGGTTGGTTGGGTAGCTGAATAGACCCTGATAGTTCTGCCATTGATAGTTCTGAACTTGATAGGGCTTCCGGGTTCTTTGCTGACTTGTACCGACTTCCGTCTTGACTTCTATCCTGGCTTCTGTTCTCCCAATTTCCCCTGTCTAGAGGGCATCCTCAATTTGGATTCTCGCGTCAAATAGTTGCTCAAAAGTCATGAGCGGCTGAGTCATAAGATACTTTCTAAATTGAGGTTACAAGTTCTTTACTACCGTCCGAACATGTTCTTTCTCTGTAGGCCCATCTTAGCTGATTTACCCCTCCAGCGGGTCAGAAAGTCAACAAAAGCTTCCTGGGAATTCTGTTTGGTGGTCTCCAACTCCTTTATAGTTACATCCAACTGGACGTTATAGTTACACTACCTGACAAATGCAGTGCAATGTCTTCCCAAGTTCTGGTTCTGGTGGCTTCTAAGGTTAGAAACCAATGTTGAGCAGCCCCTAAAATGGACTTGTGAAAGAGTTGCGCTTTTAGTTGGTCGTCGATACCCATGGGAGATAGGGTACTGACATACATCTGTAGGTGAATCCTAGGATCTCTGGTACCATCAAATTTTCCCATATCTGTCATCTTGAATTTCTTAGGCAGTTTGGCGTCGGGAAACAGATAGAGTCCTCAATATCAAGCATGTATTCATCGACTCCTCTGGATTTCCTCAACACCTTCTCCAACCTATCAATCTTATCAAACAGCAAGGCTTCACGGGCCAAGGTTGGGTCTATTGCAACAGTAGCAGTAGTAGCAGCTAGTAGAGCAACATTTGCAGTAGCTGGCAGAACATTGTTGAAGGTAACAGTAGCGGGTCTATTTCCTGGGGGATCTGTGCCGTACTATTCATCATCACAGAGTTTGGTTTTGACTATTTCGTCCTGTGGATTTCTCGAAACCTGATTCAGCTGAAAGGCTAACTTTCTACTTGACATTGAACTTGGGCCTGGGTCTAATCTTGGAGCATGAGGGCCATGCCTTCCAAAGCTAGCTACATCTCTGATAAAGTTCGGATTAACACAACATTCGTCGCTGCATTTGTATCACCATCTCCTGCGTCGCATCAAGGGTTAGGTTGTGTGGTCATGCAGAAAGAAAAGGTGATTGCTTATGCATCACGACAGTTGAAAAACCATGAGAGGAACTACCCAGTTCATGACTTGGAGTTGGCGGAAATTGTGTTCGCCTTGAAGCTATGGAGGCACTACTTGTATGGGGAGACCACGGAGATCTTTACGGATCATCAGAGTCTGAAGTATCTCTTTACCCAGAAAGAGTTGAATCTTCGACAGCGGAGATGGATGGAGTTGCTTAAGGACTACGACTGCACGATTAGCTACCACCCGGGGAAAGC
>JAUTBS010009658.1:0-14629 GCA_032361285.1 Aequorea victoria
TTTAGTTTATTGGATAGTTGTGACCTTTGTATCCCAACCTTTTGGCAGAGATCTAAGGATTTTCTTTACATTTTCAGTATTAGTATATACTTTACCAAGAGATTTCAAGAAATTGATAATATTAGTAAAACGTATAAACATGCTAGAAATATTTTCATCACTATTCATTTTAAACAGTTCATACTCATGTATAAGCATACTAATCTTAGAGTCTTTTACTTGATTTGTACCTTCATGAGTTATCTCAAGCTTATCCCATATCTCTTTTGTAATTTCACACATAGATATTCTATTAAATTTATTTGAATCTAATGAGCAGTATAAAATATTCATTGCCCTAGAATTCCGTTGCATTTCCCTAATGTCATTTTCATTCCATTCTAATTCATCTTTTAGAATAGTTGTTCCTTCAATTACTTTGACTGGTCTTTTAGGACCATATGTAGTTATTTTTCATAATTCATAGTTTACAGCTTGTATATATATTTTCATTTTATTTTTTCCATAGTTATAATTTGTTCCATTGAACAAAGGAGGTTTATTTGTGAATTGTCCCTCAGAAAGGTTGATTCCAACAGAGGTTGCCATTTGGATTCTCTGAGACTGTTAAGTCCAAATCAAGAGACGAGGCTCTGATACCAATTTTTAACTAAAGGATGACTCTAGAGGGGGGTGAATAGGGTCTTTTAAAATTACTTGTGTTTTAAAAACTATTTAAAACACTTAACAACTAGCAACCTATATATGTAAAAAGATATACACAAGCAGGAGAATAAAGGTAAATAGTTAGAGAAAGACACCGTAGATTTATAGTGGTTCGGTCATCCCAGCCTACATCCACTCCTCAAGCATCTCTTGATAATTTCTCTACTATGGATAAGCACTTACGGGTGTGCTCTAAATATTTTTACAGATATCCACACAGCTGTGTTCCGAAGCATTCAAGCTTCTAGCACTTGTGATTTTTTTTCTTTGTGTGCTATACCACACACAAAGATAAGTAGCGGGTGACTCACCCCTACTTGTACAAAATTAATGTAAAGGTTTTGATGTCAGAACATCAACTAAATGAACTCTCTCAGTAGAGTGAATGTTTACAATGAGCTCACAAATAAAAAAGCCAGAAACAGAGTGATGTACAGTTGTTGAAATGACTTTCTCTGGAAATGGTAGAATTTCTCTCGAACTGACGTTGTGTGACTGATATCTTTTGGATGTTTCTCTGATCAGAATATGAGAGTATGAGAATGATGTATTCTTCTGTTTTGAATTTCTGAGTTGTAAGTTCTGCATTGAAAGTTCTACTTTTTAAAGTGATCACAGAGCACTCCTTTTTATAGCCTCAGAAAAATAGCCATTTGCAGACTCTGGATTATTGTTAATCACGATCTTCCATAAATCAAGCAATGATTCAATCTGATCTGATATGATCCTCACAATTTAAATTCGATCATCAGAGTAGTCGTTGCAATTCAAAATCTGTTCTGAAATTACGTTGTATCTTCCATCTGTTCTTTATATCAAATCCTTGAGATTTCGTAACAGTGTATTCCTCGATTTGTTCCATGAATCTCGATGATCTGATCTTGAACTGATTTGAAATAACTTCTATGATTAAAAACGATCTCTAACTAGCCGTTTTAATTCAAAACTTTTCCTGGAATCACGCTGAAATTGAAACTGATCTTCATGGGATTCACGCTGTGCGATTTCCTTAATTAGCGCCTTTGGGTCGACTCACTTGGAGTTGGGTCGACTCACTTGGAGTTGGGTCGACTCAAGTTTCGTAAATCATGATTTCTTCTTACTGTGTGTCAACTCATGTAGAGGATGTGTCGACTCATGTTCTTTAAATCTCAAATGTGTGTCGACTCATGTTGAGGTTGTGTCGACTCACTTTGGAATCTTCTCATTGGGTCGACTCATGGTTAAGTTGTGTCGACTCAAATTGATGCAGCGTCGATTTCTTTCTCAGACTTTCAATTGTGTCGACTCGTGTGATACTTGTGTCAACTCATGATTTCCTTGTGTCGACTCATACATGTCTTGTGCAGACTCAGTGCTCGCTGCAGAGGAAAGTCCCGAGAGTGGAGTGATTTGGGTCGACTCACCATTGCCTTTGTGTCGACTCATGTCCGTCTGCTAAGCTAAAGAACCGAGAGCTATCATTTTTGTGTCGACTCAAAGGTTATGTTCCTTCTGAATTCTTCCTATTTGTTTTTGAGCTTTAAGATGTGTTTGGAAGCTGATTAAATGACTTATTAATCATTCAATACTTGATTTAATACCTGAAATCACTTAACAACTTGTTAAATACATGGTCAATCCCAATCATGGGTGTTAACCGTTCATAAGCATTCATTTGAACGATTTATTTAAATTAAAAAGATGTGTTTTATAAATTCATTTGATCTTTATTAAAGTTTTATTTGTTATCATTAAAATTAATAAACACATTATAAAACCTTGGAACTAACAATCTCCCCCTTTTTTATGATGACAAACAATTTAAGAAAAACTTTTAAAATGCTGCCCCCAAAAAGGTGCTTCCTTTTTCAAAGAGAATTTTCTAAAACTAATTATATTAGCCACTTATACCAAAATTTAAATCAATCATATAACATTTTTATACCAATTAAATTGCCAATCAAAACAGAATTACAACAGACATATCGATACCAAATGAATATGCACATCAAAGTTAACCATTCATTCAATCATATTGATATCAATTTAGTAAACACATAAGTTCTTTTGTTCTATTTTATGTTCTGTTGTTATTCTTTTTTGTCTTTTTTATCTCTCCTTTGGAGGTTTTCTTTATTTCTCTCTTTATATCTTTCTTTTTGGGTTTTTTTGATTTTCTCCCCCTTTGTTATCTCAAAAAAAATTGGATACCAAACAGATAAAATGAAAAATATTCATACTAACAATATGAGAGACAACATTCATATCTAAAATGACAGTTATTCATAAGAACAACTGGATATAGAGAAACAAGATAAAAAAAAAAATTATACATAAAAAATGTATGTTCTGTGAGGATGAATCCTTAGATTACAGAGATCGAAAGAGAACAGAAAAAAATTAGAGAAACACTAGAAGAAATCGACGTCCATTTGTTTGTTCCATTTTGCTCTGCGTTGAGTTGCAGTTTCTCCTTTTTCTTTGTATTTCCTTCTGTAAGTGGCTTCCTCCTTTTTCTCTTGTGCTTGTAAAATGTCGAAGATCGAGGGCTCATTTTTCTTCTTGGCTGGCTCAACCATTTTTTTCTTGCCTTTGCCCGAAGTTTGTTCATTTCTTTTGGAGGAGGCAGACTTGAATTCTTGGGCAAAGATTTCTTCAATGTAAATTTCTTTTGTTGGAGCTACTTCTCTGTTGAGGTTTTCATGATAAGCACTTGAAGCTTGCTCAGTTGGGGTCTCTAATCGAATTTTTTTCCACTCCATGAACTCTTGAATCTTGCGGAGGACCTCATTTATTTTTCCCGCAGTACCTCGATCATATTCATGATGAATGCCATTGATCAAAAGGTTACTGACAACGAAGAAATCCTTCATATTCTTTTTGATGTCATGGCCTAGGGTGTTGCCTGTTATGCAAACACCGTCTATTCTGTCATTGAGGTCAGACAGGATTTGGTTGAGCTTGATTTGTTCACAGACCATGTACTCTTGTTGTTCTTGAAATCTCTCAATTTGAAACTCATAGAGATTTATTCTCTCATGCACTTTCTTGATTTTTATATTAGAGGCAGTGTTGATTTTAACAAGGTGGGTCAATTGGGTTTTATTTCCTCTAAAGCAGAGGGAGGAAAGGACTGTGAGGAGCTTTATAGAGCAGGATCAGGCATGAAAGCAGAATGGAAAGAATGGTGTGGAATAGCAAAAGAAGTATGAGTTTGTGAAGGAGAGAGAGGGTTGGCTTGAACCTGATTTTGTAGCCATTGTTGATCTATGCAGGGTAGATCAACAAGCGTGTGAGAGGGTAAGGTAGGAGATTGGGTTGGTCTATGGAGGTGTTGGTGTTGTGGTTGATCTTGGGGTGGACAGGGTGATTGAGTGGAATCAGGCCTGATCCATTTACCCTCAATCTCAACCAGTCGCATCCTTTTCAAGTTGGACTTGTTGTAGATGTGAGTATGGTGGAAGAGGATGGATAAAGAATCTTTAAGATTGATTTTAAAATACTTAAAGATTTTTGTAAAAAATATGTCATGAGAAAGAATATTCTTTGTGATTTGGGCAGCTTTCCATATATCAGAGAGAATGAGATGGCCAAGGTCTATGAATTCTTGGTTAATGATGCACCACATTACCATTAATTGAATAAAGGTAACATCCCTAAATTTTTCTCATTGGAGAAAAAATATGTGGTTCACCATATGGTGGAGAAGTCTGTATTCAGGGTGAAAAAGATTGGCGTCAAAAATTTTATCTGGGTTAAGGTCAGTTCGACCAGAAATTTGATAGATGAATTTCTCAATAGGAATGTCAGGGTAGTCATGGCGTTTATTGGTGCATGAGAGAAAATGGGTTCCATTGGGGGCTCCTATCAGTTTGTTGACCAGTTGGTCTCAAAACACTAGGTCTTTTCGTTTGACCCATGTAGTTATGAATAACCCTTCAGAGCCCATGTTTACATTCATGTGGGCATAGGTTATCCTAACCAAATCAGAGTAGACTGATTCATTGATGGTTACAAATTTATCCCATTCTAGATTTGTGAACCTGTCTCTAAAGTGCATTCTAGTAGAATCAAAAAATTAGAAGTCTATGCACCTCCCATCAGAGACTTGGCGAGACTTAAGGATTTGATATAATTATCTTGTGTCTCTTGATCTCGACAGATGAGAACAATGGATGAGGGATTGTTGCCCTTTTTCTTTTTCTTCCTTGTGTCAGAAGCTTCAGCTTGGTCTTTTCTTGATCTATTGAAAATTGGTTGATGGATTTGAAGAATCCATTATTGAGTTGATATGGGAACAGGTGAGGGAGTATGATTTGAGAGCTAGGGTTTTTCGGTTCGCAATGCAAAAATGGGAGAAATCGCAAAGCGATGATGGTGAAGATAATGAGAGGATAGGTTTTAGATGAGATATTTGAAGAAGTTTTTAGAAACCTAGGGGGTCGTCAGAGGTTGTGACTCACGGACGCGAGACAGAGAGTGCAATAGAGAAAGAGAGAGAAGCTTGTTTGAATTAATGGGGCACCACAGATTACTTTTAAATTTATATACTCGTTATGCTGAGTCGACACATATGTATTTGAGTCAACACAAATGCGTTTTAGGAAAAAATGACTGGAATAGGTCTCCTTGAGTCGACACATTAACTGTGTGAGTCAACTCAAATACCTTTACGAGTCGACCCATCAACGTTCAACGCTTAGGCCAGAGGAGTCCTAAGTCGACTCATGCAATCTGTGAGACGACCCATGTGTGAAAAAAACAGAGAATGTCAAAAAATATCAAATGTTTCATGGATTTAACATACATAATTCACCTTTAATGAAATTAAATCTTTCTTCATTTAATAGTTTGGTGAATATATCAGTTAATTGATGTTCTGTACTTATAAATTCTAATGAGATGTCTCCTTTTTGCACATGGTCTCTAATAAAATAATGTCTTATCTCTATGTGCTTAGTTCTTGAGTGTTGAATGAGATTTTTAATTAAACTAATTGCACTTGTATTATTACATTTAATTAAAACTTTATGATATTTTAAATTAAAGTCTTCCAATTGTTGTTTTATGTATAGCATTTGAGCGCAACAGCTTCCTACGGCTATATATTCAGCTTCTGTGGTTGAGGTAGCTACTGAGTTTTGTTTCTTACAAAACTACAAAATTATAGAGTTTCATAGGAAGTGACAAGATCCACTAGTGCTTTTACGATCTAACCTACAACCGACAAAATTAGTAGCTGAATAACTTAATAATTCAAGAGAGGTGTTCTTGAGATACCATAAGCTTAGGTTTGTTGTTCGTATTAGATATTTGAGAATTCTTTTCACAGCTACTAGGTGTGATTCTTTAGGATCAGATTAATATCTAGCACATAAACATACACTAAACATGATATCAAGTCGACTAGCAGTTAAGTAAAGGAGGCTACCAATCATACCTCGATACCTCTTACTGTAGAGACCATAAATTTTTTGTTGAAATAAAACGATTTAATTGATTTATGATCAAATAATTAAGCAATAAACATATTATATTATTAATATTATACAACGTTCACCAACCACTTTCAGACAAAATCCTTAATTAATTTTAATTCTTTTAAATTGATATAAAACAAAAAAATGGTTCCTTGTTTATTATAAACAAACCAAATGAAGTATCTTTTATTTTCTTTACACCAAACAAGAATCTTTCGTTTTCCTTTTTAATTGAACCCAACACAGTTCACAGACTTCTCTTATTTGTTTATTAAATGAATCTTATTTTTTTTGTTTATAAAAACTTTCTTTCCTTACTTCTTTACCCAACAAACAGACCCTTTTCTATTATTCTCTCGGTTCTCCTCACTCCCACCGACAACGAGCTCGCCTCTGATCTCCTCCCCTCTATCGTTGTCCATTGCTTCGTCCTCCTCGGCGACACACCATCCATGGTCGCGAGTGAGAGAGAGGACCACCGGGAGAGAGAAGACCACTGAGAGAGAGAGAGACCATGGGAGAGAGAGACCACTGGTGTCCACCACCACCATCGCCAATCGCCTCATCTTCACTAAGCTCCTCACCACCGACATCGATAGTCGTCATCACATTCGTCTTCTCTAGCATTGACTTTTTATTGAGCTCCGATCGGCCACTAAATAGCTCGCCGGCCACTTCCACCACCATCGGTCTCCGGTCGTCTGCCATCACTGGTTCTCTCGTCGGTCGTCGGCATTGACTTTGTTGCGAGCTCACCAGCAGTGGCATCGAGCGCTGATTTGACCCTCTGAGCTGAGATCTTTACTCACCGACATCGATCCACTGAGTTCCCATCACTGATCAGTGAGCTCCTAAGCACCACCATCTTCGATGAAGTTTTCTTCAACTGTGAGTTCTCCTTCTTCCCGATTTTACTTTTTTCTTCAACTGTGAGTTCTATAATTATTTTATAATACTTTCTATAACACCCCTCTCCCATGAGGATAATTAATCCTACTCGGAGTGGGTGTTACAGTTTTGGTATCAGAGCTTAAGGTAATAAATTATGTAGACATTTTGAGTTGGCACTATGTGGACATAGATTGTGGATAGTAGGACTTCAGGGTGTCGTACCCTTGTCTTCAGACGTCTGTGTGACTGACTTTGAAGTCTGATTGGAAACACGTTCTGCAGGCGTAGATTTCTATTGGAAGTCATGGTAAGTTATCAGATTGGGGAAAATTACCTTATGAGTCGTAAGTGGATAGTTAGGTTTAAGTTTATATGTGTAAGTCTTAAAGTTTAAGTTGGAGAAGGTTCCCATAATCTTGAATCTTTGTGAAAGAGTACGATTTAATTGTGATCATAAATAGATTCTGAAGTTATAACTATTCTCGTTTATTATGTAGAGAATGGAGAACTCGGATGAGGTATCTTTTGCCCCTGAGGAACAAGAAGGAAATGAACTTGGAGCATCCCGGCAAGCGGGACAGCCCAATAGAACTGACCAGACGGTTAGAATTCTGGAAGCTATAGCTCATCTGACTGAAACCAATACCCGATTACGGGGTATGCAAGTAGGGAGAAATGAAAAATCATGCGTTAGGGAGTTTAGAGATCTTGGAGCAAAGGAATTCAGTGGGACATCTGACCCAGCTGAAGCCGAGTGTTGGTTAAAGGATGCTGTGCGCATTCTAGATTGGCTTGGAGTAGCTGAGAATGAATGAGTCAACCTCGTTACCTTCATGCTTCGGAGGGAAGCAAACAATTGGTGGGAAGCCACAGAGAGATTGTTGAAACTGCCTAGTCTAGGAGCGAAGCCTCCTACACCGTAAGAGATCACATGGGCTTGTTTCTTAAAGGCTTTTGATGAATAATACAAACCAGTGTCCTACAAGTATGAGAAAGAACAATAGTTTATTAAGCTAACCCAAAATAATTTGAGTGTGGCTGAATACGAGATGAAGTTCATAAAACTATCGCGTTATGCGCCTTTCCTAGTTCAAGATGAGGAGACGCGGTGTCACGCCCCACCCTGAGCACTAGGCACGAGACCTGATGATGGGAATACAACCCACCCCTCATAACAACATTCATCCATAAGAAGCTTCACATTGCTTTATTCATACATTTCATAAAGGATTTCATACATGGGCCCAACTGACATTCCAAAAGTTTACACAAGAGGACTCACAGCCTTGTCAACATTATCATATTTCTTACAAGCCAAAGAAGGAAAAACAAAAAGGGGGTTTTACATCCTAACTTTCCTACAACCTTCCCAAAAAGAACCTAAGACCACAGTGGACCACACCAGATATAGCCCTGACGTCAAAATCTGCCAAAAACATCAATCTGTGTGGGGGTGAGTTATAATCCACGTGCTCACCATTCACTAGCAATAGCATTATAAATGGCACAATGAAAGAAAATATTTCACCACCTTGAAAGCAAGGTAACTTTTCACAAAACATAACTTTTCTAATAAAAGGTTCCAAGTTGTCAACTTTTCATAAATCACCTCATAGAAGAGGGTTTTTTAAGATTTAATCAATTTTCGATATTTCTTTACTCTCCATCTTCATTTTGTTATTTCTCTTAGGAAAACGTTGTTTATCATATTTCCATTCATTTTCTTTTTTAAAAAAATCTTTTATCTTATCATCGTTCTCCTCTCAGTTGAGGAATTTCTATAACCATAATAGCATCACCTCTTAGTGGAGGATTTTCAACAACCACCTCTCAACAGAGGATTTTCAATATCTCATTTTTTGTTCATTCACTTAGTAGTGATAAGTAGGTCTTTCCATTTCACACATCCACTTAGTAGTGGTAGCATATCTAGTCATTTATTAATCATATTTTCCTCGTAAAGCCTTGGGTTGTATTAACCTCGCAACCAGGAGTTGTTACAGTACTGTTACCGTGAATGTCCTGCCTACTCAGTGAACTGGACTACGGATCATTTCCGGGCCACCTCCACAATGCTCAGTGGTAAAGCTAGGACATATATTCATATAGGGTCCGATGTGCGATATATTCCTTTCCTTATACCGTGGTATATATCCAACCGGGTCAGATATGCGATATATCCACATAATAATATATATAATATACCATGACGTATATCCATACAGGGTCAGATATGCCATATACCCATCACATAGCACAAACCATGTAATATCAAGGCCATCATGATACAGATATCATATCCATTAATCATTTATCCAAACTTTTATTTAAGTTCTTCATTATATGTTCAAAGATTATCTCATCGTAACACTTTCATAACCTTTATAAGTTAGTTTCCTTTTTCGCATCAATTAATCTTATCTTTCACTGCAACTCATATTATCATAGCTCACATGTTCTACTACATTCTCAATGACCATTTCACAAAGGTATTGAGTTCTAGTTTCAAAATAGGTTCGGGGATCATTTCATGAAACACGAGTTCGCAAACATAATTTTCTTTCACAAGTAAAACAACCATTCATATTCTCACATGATAAAGCTTGAAAGCATAAGGAATTTAACCATTCACACATCCATAATACCAAAATAATGATAAGAACACCCACCTCAAAGACGAGTGCTCCTCCTCGAGCCACGATCTCCAGTTCACTATGTGAACTAAGGTGACACATGCATGTTTGTGTGGGTAAGGTGACACATGCATGTTTGTGTGGGTATGAAAGTGGAGTATTTTTCTTTTTAAGTATATCCTTATTAATCATTCTTGGTACCCTCATGGTCCCCAAGATCCCTAACTTAGGTTTAGGTACTTAGGTTTGCTGAAAGCCTTCTTAAATTATATTCTTCTCATTTCCAGATTCTTCTCCAGTACTTCACAAATACTTTAAAAATACCAAAACTCACTGGAAGATTATTAAACATTATAGAGAGCTATATTATTGTGTTAGATACACTTATTATGAAGAAACTGAAGACTTGTTGGCAACAGAGAATAGGTAAAAAATTCGGACAACCAAATCTATCATAAAAGGAGCCTGTTTGAGAGAATCAATATATCTCAAAATATACTCAACCAAAGTGAATTGGGGGTGAAACTAGACCTATAGAAATCTCTTTGGATAGGTGGCTCAGATTAAAGGGATTTATATAGAACAATCTACAAGAGTTCAAAATGGGCTGTTATTCTGCCTCTCAGTCACAGAATCTTTAAAAATGGCATAGGGGTTCAAAATTACATTTTTGGGTCCAACCAAAAATTACACACTCAAGACATCCTAAAGAGGTTCTGTTTGAAACATGTTTTAATTTATGGAGTGTTTGGTTCACACGAAGTTTCTTGGAATGGATTTAAAAACAACATTGTTTTGATGTTTCCTTCACAATCACACCCGACATCCAACTTCTCCTACATTAACACATCCAAGGCATGTATAAACACTCCATAACAACATAATATGTTCATCATTAGGTTCTTAATCACTTCCTACATTATTTCTTCTTTATCTTTGGTCATTAAAAAGTTTCCCTAGAACAAGGTTCCATACTTCTTTTATTTTAGAGAGGGTTTGAGATATGAAGATGATATTAAGTAAAAGATAAAGATATTTGAAGAACACTTACTTGATGATCTTCCTTGTTCCAAGAACTTTAGGACTTAGCTTTTATATTTCTTCATTTTTTCCTTTTTCCTTCTTCCTTCTTCCTTTCCTTTTTTCTTTCTTCTCTTTTCTCTTCTTTTTTCTTCTTCTTTTTGTTCTCTTCTCCTTCTTCCCCTTCTTCCCACCAAATTTAGAGAGAGATTGAGAGTGGAGAAATGTTTTAAAAGTGCTGGGAAGCAAGGCTTGGAGGTGAAAATTCCTTTTTACCCCGTATTTAGTTTCCATCCAACTCCCAATTAAATTCTTGTTCTTCCAATTTGATTCTAATCCAACTAAATCTTGGGCTCTAAGACTTCTAATGCTATGTTTGGATTCAATAATCCATTTTTTAGGTCATAAGGCCTTGTTTGGTTTAATGGGGAACACATTCCCTAATTTTATGGTACTTGATAAGACTTTTTCCTTTTTCTTTTATTTTAATTCTAATTATGTCACATCACATCTTCCCTCATCCCATCATTCTCCCATGTGTTTACACTATTCATTGAAGACTTTTTGGGACTTGATGAGGTAGGAAATCTATTCTTTCAAACAACCATCATTTCCATATTTTCTTTTCTTTTTCTTTCTTTTTTCTTTTTCTTTTTCCCACTAAAGTGTCACATCACTCCCCCTCTCAAGGGAATTTCGGTCCATACCTTATAGAAGGCCTAAATATACTTATGTTATTCTTATTTTAATTATTTATGAGAATTAGAATGGGTTTTGGGCCAAAATTAAAGTTTTGGATCAAATCTTCAAGTTTTGGGCCTAACTTTATTTTGGGTTTGTTATTAATTCAATTGGGCCATTATTAAACTAATTGGGCTCAAATATTTATTTATTTTGAGCCCCCATAATATTTGGCCCAAAATCCTAATTAAATTTACCTATTGGGCTTCTCAAAGTTTGGGACTCATTTAGGCCTTCCATGAATTTTCCTTCTTTTGAATTCTCAAATTGAGTTATTTGGTTTATGACTTTGTTGGGACTTTATAGTTGGGCTTAACCACTTTCTCTACCTGAATTTTTATTTAAAGTTTTGAGGTTTAGGAGTTCCTAGGCCTTACTTTGGCCCGTTTCGGTTTTCTGCGCATTTTTTGCCTTTCGTCGGACTCTCCAACTTGAACGTTTTTAGAACTTCCTTATTCAAAATTTATCTGAACTCTTTTTATCATTTTCATATTTCTAGATTTATTCTATTCCATATTCCATGCATTCATTCTTTTGTTCATAGAGTTCGAATGTCATTCCTCAAGGCATAACGCCTTTGTGTCTCGATTTAGTGCTTAAGATTTGTGTTGTGAAAAGTGAGGTGTCACACGCAGTGCAGAAGGTTTCAGAGGGGATTGGAGTTTGCTATAAGGACTAGATTGATAGTCCTGGAAATAAGTAGTTATGTTAGCTTGGTGAACAAAGCGAGAATGATTGAGAAAAACTTGAAGGAGGGAACGGGAAGAAGGGAGGAATTCAAGAAGCTTAAGTATAGGAGTGCGTCGTCAAAAAAGATGTGGAGGAGTGGTACTAAGAATACCACAAGCATACCACCAGCTTTCCGGAGCCAAAGTTATCAGTCTTTCGTAAAAAACACCAGATTCAAATAAAGTCAAGCGAATAGTGGGAGTTTCAGCCGAAATGAGAGGGGCAATCTCCCTACGTGCCATCAATGTGGAGCCACCGACCACTTCATCAAGAATTTCCCCAGCAAGAGAAGGGAAATTATTTATTACCGCTGCAACCAACTGGGGCATATATCATCTTAGTGTGGACAACAGGAAGACCATGGGAAATGGGCCGGCAACATCAATGCAAGATAAGGGGAAGGGTGTTACAAAAGGATCGGTTGTCCCTGTACGTGTTTTTTCCATCACAAGACAGGATGCAAGGGCGACACCGAAAGTGGTGACAGGTACTATTACAGCTTTTAATAGGAATGTCTATGTTCTTATTGATCCGGGGTTAACACATTCATTTGTAGCACCTGTTTTCATATCACGAGTCGAGGGCATAACACCTGAACATCTAGATTTCACAGTCACCATAGCAACACCTCTCAGTGAGGAAGTGACCATTATGACCATGTACCAGAAGTGTCCGTTAAGGGTGGGAGAGCAAGAAATGGAAGTGGATGCAATGCCATTGAGTATGCTAGAGTTTGATCTTATACTCAGAATGGATTGGCTATCCACCTATCATGCATCCCTAGATTGTTTTAGAAAAAGGGTTGTATTTCAGATCCCTGGTGAGAAGGAATTTGTTTTCTAAGGCGATAAGGTCTAGACACTTGTTTTCCTTGTGTCAACGCTTAAAGCCACTAAAATTTTACGAAAGGGTTGCCAAGGATTCTTGGCACGTGTGGTGAACACCAAATTTGAGGATGGAGAATTTTCAAAGATTCCAGTTGTCCGCGACTTTCCAGATGTGTTTCTGGATGACTTACCAGGTTTATCTATAGATCAAGGGATTAATTTCATCATTGAATTGTATTCGGGCACTTTACCTATATAGATTGCACCCTATAGGATATCCCCTACCAAATTTTAGGAATTAAAGGAGAAATTACAAGAGTTAATAGATAAGAGCTTTATCTGACCCAGTGTCTCACCGTGGAAAGCACCCCTATTGTTTGTAAAGAAGAAGGACGGAACATTGAGGATGTGCATGGACTATCGGTAGTTGAATAGAGTTATAGTGAAGAACAAATTCCCCTTGCTCAGGATAGATGATTTGTTTGACCAGTTGAGAGGAGCTAGTGTGTTCTCAAAGACTGATCTGAGATCGGGTTATCACCAGTTGAAGGTGCGAGAGTTAGATGTGCTCAAAACTGCTTTCCAAACCTGATATGGGCATTACGAGTTCAAGGTAATGCCATTTGGATTGACAAATGCTCCAGCCGCATTCATGGATCTGATGAATTGAGTGTTTAGAGAATATTTGGATCAGTTTGTGCTTGTGTTCATAAATGATATCCTGATATATTCGCAGAACGCGGAGGGGCATGAGGAACATTTGAAAATAGCGCTATAAGTATTGAGAGAACACAAGTTGTATGTCAAATTCAGTAAATGTGAGTTTTGGCTAGATAGTGTGGTGTTTTTACGACATATTATATCCGGCGACAGAATCCAGGTAGATCCAAAAAAGATTGAAGCGGTGGTAGAATGGGAAATGCTAACCAACGTGACTGAGATACGTAGCTTCTTAGGTTTGGCTGGGTATTATCGGAGGTTTGTGAAAGATTTCTCCTTGATAGCAAAACCTTTGACTCGCTTGACTCAGAAGGATGTGAAGTTTATGTGGTCTGACCAATGCGATGAAAGTTTCAAGAGTTTAAGAAAAGGTTGACAACCGCACCAGTCTTGACAATCCCTTCGGTGAAAGGAGGTTTTGTGATTTACATTGGCGCGTCACATCAGGGGTTAGGCTGTCTGCTTATGCAAGAAAGGAAGATGATTGCCTATGCATCACGGCAATTGAAAACTTGTGAACGAAACTATCTAATTCATGATTTGGAATTAGCGGTAATTGTGTTTTCCTTGAAGTTATGACAGCATTATTTGTACGGGAAAACTACAAAAATTTACACGGATCACCAAAGTTTGAAATATCTTTTCACCGAGAAGGAGTTGAACCTTCGGCAGCGAAGGTGAATGGAGTTGCTCAAGGACTATGATTGCACAATTAATTACCACCCAGGAAAGGCCAACATGGTTGTCGATGTCCTTAGCAAAAATTCATCAGGCAGGGTGGCACACTTATAAGGATTACAACTCGGTCTCTTCTAAGAACTGCTATCATCAAGGGTGGAGTTATCAATAAAGATAGGAACGATCCTACTTGCTCATCTTATACTCCGATCTTTATTGATAA
>JAUTBS010009769.1:0-14626 GCA_032361285.1 Aequorea victoria
ACGGGTTTGGTGCTGCGTCCGGACGCAAATGCCCAGTGACTTTTCCTTCCCCCTTGTGTCGACCCAACAGCTTCTTGAGTCGACCCCCAGTGCTTTCTACGCTTCCGAGTCGACCCCAGATGACTTGTATGGTCCATGAGTCGACCCCCACTTCAAGCGTCCGGGCGAACTTTGCCGGATTGCACTTTTGCTTCTTTATGCATTATTTCTCGCTCTTAACCCTACTTTTGTCAAACGATCCGATGTACCTAATGCTGCAAGAAAACATACTAAAACACATTATACTAACGACTCAAGGACATAAAATGTATGCTGGACGGCTTAAAAGTGCTCTTTTAGGCTCAGATCACATCCAGACGGACGTCACTCCCGTCTGGACGATGGTGGCTGGAATTGGTCCAAATTTGTTCTTTTTGAGCTCCTTTTGTCTCTATAGTTCCAAAGTGCCTGACATTATTAAAAACACTAAAAGTACATGAGTAAAGTAGGTAAATGGATTAACAAGTGTATTTTAAGGGGCTTAGAGGTGCCTGTTTAGGCCCCTATCAATGTACACTCTTATATGGGAGGTGGGGAGTTCAAGCCTTGTCAAGAGCAAAATGTGGGAGTAGGTGAATGTGTATTTGCCGACCCAAAAAAAAATGTCACAATTGCTGTTTTCTCCTTCAGTTTTCCCAAAGCTATAAAAAAATAAATTATAAGTTATCGTTATGGTTCTTTGTTATACAATCAACAAATTTTACTAAAAACCCGAAATTATTATCTCAACATTTCCCCGAAAAAAATCCTCACAGCCGCTTTTAATTGGATTAATTAAACACAAATTGCAAACTAAAGGGGCTAATTTGTTACAATTGGAATACAAGAACAAAATTGACACAAGGGGAAAACTTCTGGAACTAAACGTGTAATTGATTTTGGTTCATTGCCCTCTTTGCCCTTGTTGATGAGTGCCTGACCATTTTCCATAAATAAAAAACAAAAAACAAAATTTGATGTGGCTGTTTTCAATTGAACCAACTTGACACAAATTGCAAAATTAAAGGACAAAATTGTTATAATTGGAACTACAAGGACCAAATTGGCACCAGGCAAACTATAGGAACAATTGGTGTAATTTACCTCTTTATTTTTATTTATTTTTAATAAATCTTGAAAGCTAACAAGAGCTTTAGAGATCAACAAAAAAAAATTATCTGGGATTCTTTAAGCTATTAAATATGTGAAAGTGTGTTTTTAGTTATTTTGTTATTTGTTTGTTAGGTAAATGGTAGTTTAGTCATTAAGGCTAATTAGTGTTTTAGGTTTTTTTCTATTTATATTTTGTATCTTGTCTTTAGTGTTTAAGCTTTTTCAATTATGCAATAATAGTTCTCTTTCTCTCTCTTTTGTATCATAGTATCAGAACAGGTTGCTTGTCAGAAAATTTCTTCGTTGGTCGGAATCGCAAAGTGCAGGCTCCATTGCGAACCCTAACCGCAAACCCTAGTTGCAAACCCTAGTCGCAAACCTCGTCGTCAGCATCACCATTGGAAAAAACCCAGTCTAATTGCATCTCACAAACCCTAGCCACCATATTCGACCTTTGTGAACCCTCATCTGACGTCGACAACCCTTGTCGACCAATTTTCGACCTCCTGCGACCCTCGCTAGAGGCTTTTTAACCTTTGCTGGCCACCGACGAGAACCGACAACCACTTTGCAACCAGATGTAGCAGTGACGCACCTTAGAAAACTAGATCTGACTTGTCTTCGTCGAAACCCGCAACCCGACCCGATTGGAACTCCCTCCTCCGACCTTTGCTCTCCATATGGCACAGACGAAGTTGTCGGACCCTCATCTACCTTTGACGACGTGTGACAGAGTATTTGGGTCTTCGACTTTTGGTGTCTTCTCTGGTTTTCTACATTTGGGGTATCGGGTTTTCTACATTTGAGGTATCAGGTTTCCAGACAGTCGACATTTGGGTCTTCGACATACGTGGTCTTGATATCCCTTTATGATTTCCTAGCGTTTGGGTCTTCGACATACGTGGTTTGGGTTTCCTTCCTCTCTGGTTATCTAGCGTGCGACAAAACTGTATTCTTCGACATTTGGGTATTTTATAGTCTGTATTATTCGGCATTTGGAGGTGTAATATTTTTGGTTCACTGGTCTTGATGTTTTGCAATGATATTTGCCCGAGACTTTGACAAAACTCATGGGGTTTTGTTTTTGAGCCTAGTGCCCCATCTTTCTTAGTGCAAACTCTTAGTGCAGACACTGTTTGAGCAATTTTAGATTATGCAGGCATCATTTGGATTCCACCATTTTCTTCAGGTTTGCATTGTTCTTATTTCATAAGTATTTCACCCACTAGAATTTTTTATTCGGGTTCTTCCCACCATATGATCTCTGATCTGTCCAATCTCAGTCATTGTGTTTCTCATTCTTCCCATATCACCATTTGTACGACCAATGGCTCTTCTATGCACGTTGTTTCAAGTGGTTCTGTTCTCACTTCTCCTTTTTCTTCGTTATTTATTCCTAATATTTTCTATGTACCTCATTTGTTTGTCAGCTTATTATCTATTAGTCAACTTTCTGACTCGGATTTTGATGTTTTTTTTTCTCTGGTTGTGTTGTTCAGGATCAGACGTCCCACAAGCAGATTGGTGGAGGGCGTAGGGTTGGTGATTTATATATTTTGAAGAGCCTGCACATTCCTGTTGACACCTCTTCTATTGCTATGTCCTCTTTTTGTTTAGATCATAATTCGTTTTCTTTTTATCTATGGCATTATAGGTTAGGTCATCCGTCTAGTGAGCGTTTAAAGATTTTGGTCTAGCCTGATCACTTGGGTAAAGTTTCTACTAGATACATCTCTGAGTGCAATGGTTGTAATCTTGCTAAAATGTCAGCCTTACCTTTTTATAAAAGCACTTCTTTCTGTACAGCTCCTTTATCTCTTATTCACACTAATGTGTGGGGTCTTTCTCCCATTGCCACAAAGGGTGGATATGTGTACTGTGTTTCTTTTATTGATGACTACAATCGCTTTTGTTGGGTCTATCTTATGTCACACAAATTCGATTTTTTCATATTTATCGCACTTTTTATTCTATGCTTCAGACTCAGTTTTCTACCACCATAAAAATCATTCGTTCTGATTTTGGTGGAGAGTATTTCTTAACCGAATTCACTGACTTCTTAGCTGCATCTGACACTATTCATCAGTCTTTATGCTCAGATACCCCAGTCCAAAATGGTAGAGCTGAAAGGAAACATAGATACATCCTTGACACAGCTCACTCCCTTCTCCTTTACTCCTCTGTTCCTGCCGTCTTCTGGGGAGAAGTAGTTCTTACTACAGTTTATCTTCTTGATTGTATGCCCACTCTTTTTTTTGGGATCTCTCCTTATGAAAAACGGGTTGATCACGCTCATAATTACTCATTGTTACGTGTCTTTGATTCTGTTTGTTTTGTCCTCATCCTTTCGAAACGGGAGCGCAATAAATCCAGTGCTCGTTCAGCTCTTTGTGTCTTTTTAGGCTATAAAATTCAACAGAAAGGGTATTGGTGTTATGACCCTGTATCTAAATGACTATATGTTTCCCGTCATATTTTGTTTCTTGAGCGTCTCTCCTACTTTACTTTTTTCCCTAAATATGCTCCATTTCCAAAGAAGATTTGATTCACATTGACCATTTTCCGGATACTGTGTCGTCTTAGGAGTTTACTCGTAGTCTTGATGTTTCTGATCTTCCTCCTACGTCTCATTCTTCTGTTGTTCTATCTCTTTCGTTAGTTTATTCCCGCAGGCAAACTCCTCCTCAGCCTGTATTCACCAGTTCTGACACCTTTTCTGATCCTCCTGAACGACACTACCTTTTGCGTACTCGTACTCCGCCGGTAAGACTTGGTTTTTCTCATACCTGTTTTTCGTATTCCTATTGTGCTTTTTTTTTTCCCCTACCATTCATACTTATTTTGAGCCTCAGTTCTATAAAGAAGCTTGTACTGATCCCAATTGGATTCATGCAATGCAAGATAAATTTACTACTCTTCAAAAGACTTGTACTTGGGAGTTTGCTTCATTGCCTACTGGTAAAAATCTCATTGGCTGTAAGTGAATTTATAGAGTTAAAACTCATTCTGATAGTTCTCTGAAACGTTATAAGGTGAGATTAGTTGCAAAGTGTTTTTCTCAAGAGTACGAGATTAATTATGAGAAAATATTTGCTCATGTGGCTGAGATGACTACAATTCGCATTTTGATCTCTATTGTTATTGTTCGTAAGTGGCCTCTTTTTCAGCTGGATGTCAAAAATACTTTCCTCAATGGACATCTTAGTGAGGAAGTCTATATGCGTCCTCCTTTTGATCTCCGTCATCCTGCTGGCTCTGTATGTCGTCTTCATCGTGCACGTTATTGTTTGAAGCAGTTCTCTCGTGCCTAGTACGAGCGCTTCCAGTCTACTATTACCCAGATTGGCTTCGCTCTTAGTCCTCATGATTCTGCACTTTTTCTTTGCCACACTCCTGCTGGGTTGGTTTTGTTGTTATTGTATGTGGATGACGTGATCATCACTGACTCTGATTCTGCAGCTATCTCTGAAGTGAAACAACATTTGTTTTGTGAGTTTGAGATGGAAGATTTGGGTCCTCTGCGCTACTTTCTTGGTATTGAGGTTGATTCTTCACCTAATGGTTATCTCTTATCTCAATCAAAATATGTCAATGAAGTTATCCACCGATGATAAGATTGTGGACACTCTCATTGAGTTGTATGTCAAGTTATATCCTTCTGATGGCGTTCTTCTTGAGGATCCCACTCTTTATCGAGATTTGGTTAGGAGTTTGGTCTATCTTACTGTGACTTGTCCTGATATTGCGTATGCTATTCATGTGGTGAGTCAATTTGTCTCCGCTTCTCGCTCCACTCATTAGGCTGCTTTGCTCCGAATTTTACGCTATGTTCGTGGTACTATTTTTCAGAGCTTATTATGGCATTCTTCTTCATCCTTGACTCTTCGGACTTATTCTGATTGGGCTGGAGATGTATCTGATCGCAAGTCTAGTACTTGTTTCTTGGTGACTCTTTCATTTCTTGGTGACTCCCTCGCAAGTCTAGTACGATCAACGGATGAGTTGCGGCTTGTGGGCTAGAGCTGAGCAATAGTCAAGGTCGTTTGGCCCTTTCCATTGGGGATGGCTCCACCTCAACCTGTTGTAGGGAATTGCGTTGACCAAGATATGTGACAAATTTGGATAATGTATCATACGAACTATGACAGGAACTCGACATACCAACCCCATGATACGATCCCTAAGGTCTCGCATGGGTCAATACTAGGTTGGGAAACCTTTGGAGGGTCAAACCAAAGGGATTAAACCTCCTTTTCCTATCCGAGGTGATCTGTTCCTTATAGGTCGATCTCCTATATAAAACAGTCACTCCATCAAAGCTCTCACGGCTATCAAGCTCTCTTCTCCATTGGCAAAGGCGTCCACTGCAGCCCTTTCCTATTAAGAGTGCCTCAGCTTTCTCATCCTCCACCTCCGGTTATCTTCGACCAGCTCAGTACACACCATCTTCCTAGAAGGCCCACTCTGGCCACCTAACCTGCCATTGTCCACATTATTATATCTGCATTTCAAAAGTTTAATTATGAAAGTACCAAGGCAACAAATCCAACTCTCATTTACTAATGCTGTTGTTTAGGTAGCTTACGCAAACATCCCATTGAAAGAGAGGCAGATAACTTTAAGATTTTGTCTTGTATTCGCCCATTTTCATATTAGATGACTTAATATACGCAGAATCACCCCCAGCCCCATAAAAAGATCCCCATGGACTTGTTACTCGTATGATATTCTGAAGCACATTTAATAAATGGATGGGCAGCCAAACCCTCTGTTTTTAACCTCTATATAATTTGAATCTTACAGATGCAAAAAGCAAGGATTTGTTGACAATGAAACAAGATGAGGCAGAGTGGGTGGAGTACGAGAAAGTAATGGAAGATGTTATTAAAAAAAGTGAACTTAACAAGAATATCTTTTATGATCTCAGAGGGAATCACGATAATTTTGGTATACCAACCATTGGCGGCCCATTTGATTACTTTTCCAAGTATAGCATTAATGCGCAGTTGGGAAGAAGTGGGCAAGTCAATAGTGTCACTGTTCAGGTCAGTTATTCTCTTGCGCATTTTATTGTTGTTTTCTGGCATACCTGTTGGCCTGGTTTTAATCACAAAATACCATCTACAGCATTTTCGCCCAGTTCTGACCTTATAGATTCCTGAATATATACCTTTACAATATTCCGGAATGTATTGAAGTTTAAAGTTCATTTTACTTCTATGTACGCCAAAATCTGCTGGCCATGGCTGTTGATTGTATTCTTGCATGTTTTTTAAATAAATCTTACGATGCCCCCTCCCTACTCTGGGAAAAAGGTAAAAAATCTTTGCAATACTTATGCTATTAACATCCAGTATCGCCCCACCCTCCCAATGAAAATTAATGGTAAGCAGCTAAATAAATTAGTAGACTACAGAAATCAACCGTAAAGCCAATTTTTTTGAAGTAAACTCTCTCACACTGGACTTGAATATTGAATCGTTTTTTTCTTTTCTGGATAACTGGTAAATGATATCATAAATGAGGGCACAAAGTGGTGTCAACCGTTTACAAAAACCTCTATCATTCGTACAATCTCTGTTAATCAAAAGATTCTATAAAATTAAAAAATTTGTTCAAAAGAATACCCAAGAACCAACCATCCAGAAAAGACAATAATTTACTTCACAGCTAAAAATGGGTCTTCCTTAGCATCAAAAGTCCTCCTATTGCATCCTATCCAAATGATCCACATCAGAGCAATAGGAAATAAGAGCCAGTCCACTTTCTCTTCCTTCCCACCCTGCCTCCCTCCATGAACAAAGTAGATCCTTACTTTCCAAGAAAATACTCACACTAGACCGAACATGCACAAAGTTGAGGACCATAATTCCGCTGCCTGACAATGGATACTGGATAAGAAGTTGGCTGATGCCATTATTTGATACTATCACTAGTACGTTATTTGGCAAATTAAACATGTGAATCCTTTAAATTGTTTCTCATCTTTTTATGCCTGTGCTTCACCATCCAGACTGCTATAAGGAAACTTCTCTTTGTCGGGTTCGACAGCACGATGCTGGTGGGATTACGAGGCCCAACTAATCTCTTCGGCCATCCAACTGACCAACTATTGGCTGAAATTGATTCTGAACTTGCGCAGTGGAATTCTGTGTCTACAAAACCAGTAACCAAGGTTTCCTTTGGGCATTTCCCACTTTCATTTTCAGCAGCGTCCAACTCTGGTAAGACCCTGAAGGATATTTTTATCAAGCAATCCTTATCAGCTTATCTATGTGGGCATCTCCATACTAGTTTTGGTAAGAATTTGAAACGACATCACCACTCAAGTGATAATCTCTTCACCTCCCAAAAGTTTTTCCAGTTGAATGCACAGCAATCATCTTCAGGAAGTACAGAAAACTGTTCAAATGGAGCCACAACATTCAAAGAATTCTGGGAGTGGGAAATGGGTGATTGGAGGAAGAGTAGAGCCATGCGTATTTTGGCTATTGATAGAGGTTTGTTGTCATTTGTTGATATTGATTTCAAGTCCGGGGCTAGAAAAGCAATCATATTGCCCACATTTCCTCTAGACTCACGCTTTATGTTAATGTCATCAGCTGACCAGTATAAATGTGAGTCTTCAGACCCTTCATCTTATGCGACTATCAGAGCTCTGGTTTTTTCTGTTTCCCCAATTGTATCAGTTGTGGCTAGGATATATGACTCAAGACCTGGAAATCTCCTTGTGGTCCTAGAGGCATCCATGGGAAAGCATGCAGGTTCCTTCTCCAGGGGAGATCTTTATACGATTCCATGGAATTATAAAGCATTTGAGGATACGTCCCCGGATAGATTCTGGTTGCAAATAGAGGCTACAGACATTAAGGGCAGGTCAACTTTTTCTGAATTGAGGCCATTTTCAATAAATGGTCTAAGAGCTAAGCTCTTATGGACATGGAAAGAGTTTGTGGTCATGGGTTGTCAATGGGATGCTTTATATTACCCAATTATCTGGTCCTTCTATTTGCTTATGTTCTCGATTCTTATTATTCTGAAAACTATCCTCTCTTTTTCAAAGAAGCATTATAATTATAAGAACTTCATTACCAATAAAGGCTTCATAAATGGTATTGCTTGGGTTTTAACAGAGCTTTATGGAGTTCCTCTGTTATGGTTGGGAATGTTAGTTTACTTGTTCTACCTTTTGTTATTTCCTTGGCTTTTTGGGCGTGTCTTCATTGATGGTGGAGAAAGGGGCTTCATGACCTATAAAGGCTGGGTGGTGAAATTCAATGACATAGGAAAACTGAAATTTATTGGATTTCCAGATGTAATGGTGGTTGTTCTTCCACATCTTTTCTTCGTGGTGTTACCCACTATTTTGGTGACTGGGGCACTGGCTGCCGAAAGAGGGATTTATCGGGAGCATTTTCATTTACTCTCGGGCAAGAAAGAAGATGATCATGTTGTGGAAAATAAGGGATCTCAAGGCCATGATTCTTGCAGGAATGGAAAATCAAAGTTCTGTTGTGGCAAGCGATGGATTAGGAATATTCTGCTTGTGGTTTCTTTGGCAATTTGCTGGAAGCATTTTAAGGTATTGCTTTAACTGCTATATTTATTTGGGTATAAAGAATATAGGGCAGTTGAAAGGAAATGTAGCTAATAGGATCATGGCACGAGGATACTGCTATCTTTTCACCAAACTTATAGTCAGCTAATTTGCTAAGAAATCAATTATGCCTTTTATATTAATGGCTGTAGTAAACCTCAATACAAGAAGTGCCTCAATACGATAAGGGTATAGGTGTGATTGACAATCTTGCAATCTATTTGTAGTTTATTTTGTTCAAATCTTTGAAAATGATGATCGTCAAATGTCGTGACTGGTTGACCGACTTCAAGTGCGTGCACACACACAAAACCAATTTCTCACTTAATTGGCAACGTACCCTGTTGACGTCCATAACATGGTATTTTCCTTGTACAAAATGTACAATATTAGAAATGTTTTTCATTTTTTTCTGGTTTCCACTTTGCTTAGGCTGGTTCTTTTTTTTTTTTTTTTCCCTTTCCAATGCAGAATTGCAGAGCTCTTGTGAAAGCTTATGAAATGAATCCATTACTACATTTCCCGGTGTATAGCCTGTCAATGCCCCTCTTGTTGGCTTATGGCATCTACAAAACCAGCGTGGTGTGATGAACAGTGCTGAAAGCAAGTCTTCACTCCTCTCAATTCAAGTGATGTGCACAAATTTTGGACCAGTTTTCTAACCTTATCTAGCCTTTTGTAAGTAAAGCCAATCCAATAATGCACTTCTGAACTTACCCAAAAAAAATAATGCTCTTAGAAATCATTGGTGCAAAATGGTGTTGCAAATGTATGAATGTCCATGGAAGGTGAGTACTGCATTTAGATTAGGAGGCAAGAGTCGAGTTAGAGATTGATAATAGAGGGACCAAAACCTATTTGGTAATTGCACTTGGTGGAGGTTCCCACACCCCCTCCCCCTTTATGGAGGGATCCAAAAACAGATATGTAAAATTGTAGTAAAACTTTTAACCTAAGTAGCCATAATTACCTTTATATTTTGTACTTCTTTCTTTTTAGTAATTAGTGTCTTCAGAAAATAGATCTTGTTATTTGTGCAGATAAAAAAATGTACAAAAAGTGAAAATGAGAATGGATGACTTCCACACAAAATGAATGATGATCCGACTTGGACATCATTGCACTTCAATTGGGATAAAAATGGAGGAAGTGCATCAATAACCATATTGGGTGATTAGAATTGCAAGTATTATATCAGATCATGATTTTGTGGTGTCAAAATGGCATAAATTGATGTATTTACACCATCCCAGCATATATTTTAGCACGATTATCATATGATTTAATTTTTAATGTATGCTACGATTGTGTATATCTAATTATTAGTGAATTGTTCGCATTTATAGGCACTAACGAACATAATCAATTTCAATATTAGTGAAATGTTCGCATCTAAAGGTGCTAATGAACATAATCGATTTCAAAATTAACTTTTGAAAACAATCGAGAGTTAAAAAAAAACTAAGAGTAACAATCTATTGTAATGGGTTGAGAAAGAAAATCGAGTTTGCAAAAGAGAGAACTTGAAATGAGTAATGGGTTTGTTCTGAGAGAAATTTGAAATGAATTATGAAGAGTTAATTCTCAACATAAAAAGATAGTCTCACAAATATTTTTAAAATTATGTTAGAAAATATATTTTAAAAAATGTAAGCATTCAATCGTAAGATCTAAATTTGAGTTAATTTCATCGGCCATTTACAAAATGCATTAAAAAAGAGAATACATATTTTATGAAAATGTGAGCTTCCGATCATAAGGTTCAAGATTGAATAATTTCTACCACTATTTTCAAAATATGTTAAAAGAGAACACATTTAAAGAAAATAATATAAGCTTCCTTATTATATAGATGCACATGTGCATTAATCTTAGTGCAATGCGGGGTCATAAGAAAGATTGTGATTGGTCAATGACCGACTATGTTCCATGTCTTTAGAACACCCTCAAATTGTTTACTTTTGAATGGAGTTATTTTGATATGATGTTTGCAATATTTAGAGGGCAATATAGTAAATTCAACAAAGTCATCAAACAAACATTCCCCAGGCTAAAATTAAACACAACTGCTATTGTGCTAAGTTTTTTAATAATGGATAATAACATCATGCTAAGGCTCCGTTTGTTTCGGTATAAAATATTTTTTTTAGAAAATATTTTTCACAGAAAATATTTTTTGAAAAATAAATTATTTTTCTATGTTTGGTTGCGACATGAAAATATTTTTTAAAAAATATTTTTCATTGTTTGGTTCGCACAAAAAACTATTAATATTTTTTGTTTGTTAAAAATTGAAAAAAAGAAATCAAACACCAAAAAATGTACCAAATACCAAAAAATGTATAAAATATTTTTAAAAAAATATTTTCCAACAAACAAACGAAACCTAAATTTTGTACGATGGATTTGCTCCTAGTGGCTTGGCATATGTTGCTATTATCCGTTTTTCTATTTTGCACTTGTAGGCATCATTGAATTCTGGTTTCAATATTCTTCCAATTCATGGAAAGAAAAAACCGACGCTCAAACTTTTTTATTTTGTTTTGTTTTGTTTTGGGCAGAATGATACAAACTCAGAATTCATCCTTAAAAACTGGTTGGAAGAAGAGAGTGCTCAAAATACTTATATACATTTAATTCCTAATTCCTTATTTTAGTTAATATTTGACAAAATCATAACATAACATATTATCACACTCTACAATCGACGTTTAAACGGCCCACTTTATTAAAACGGACTCGACGGTAAACATTTTCTTTTCGACAAATTTAACAACTATGCACTGTATTTATTCACGATACCGAGTTATCTTAATTCAACTTATAGGTGTCTATTTTCGCAATTTTGATTAGAAACAATCCATTCAATCTCATATTGATGATCCAATTTCATACTTGTTGAATTTTTCCCCAAAACTTGTGGAACAACCACCACTGTTCGAACGGGATTGACCTCCGTTAGACGCCCGACAACAGAAAATTGTATTCGGCCATTGGTCCACTCTGTTTGGACGGGGACTCAGACCATCTGGACGGCTAGCACAGGAGGAGACGTGTATTAGAATTTTTGTCCGGACGAGGTCTTATGCTATCCGAACAGCCCCACGACTGGGAGCACGGATTGTTATATTTTTAGGTCAGATTATGAGTCTATAAATATAGAGTCCTTTTGCCATTAGAGTTAATAAATTGTAAGTTCTCATAAGTTATTTTTCAAAGAGAGAAAGCTTGAGAGAAAGGAGAGGCTCGAGTGAGTTGTAATCCGTATTGATGCACCGTGGATTCTTGATCTCCTCAATCGTGTATGTAGGCATCTCGCTAAATCACGTATATCTTTGTGTTCATTATTCTCATTTGCATTCTTGATTCTTACTTATATTGTTGGTGTGCTCGTCTTGAATTCTATATTATCTTGTTTGGATCAAAGGTCTTGTTAGCATTACTTTCGCGTACAACAAGTGATATTAGAGATTAAGGTTATTTTGACCATTCGTTGGTGGTAGAGATGACGAATAAGTTGTACGTGAAAAAACAGTTGTATGAACTGCAGATGCGAGAATGTACAAATCAGTTAGAACATCTCAATGTGTTTAATATGTTTATTACTCAACTGTCAGGATTTGATGTTAAAGTTAAGGATGAAGATAATGCAATCTTGCTCTTAGTATCGCTACCGTCTTTCTATGATCATCTTGTGATTACATTGATGTATGGTAAGAAGACATTGAAACTTGAAAAGGTGACCAATACTTTTCTATCACATGAACAGATGAAGAGAGAGGATGACACGAGTATAGAGAGCCTAGTTGTGGCAAAGTTAGAGCCAAACAGAGGCAGGAGAAGATCGAGGAGAGAAGTTCTAGCAGCAGTCACTCGATTGGTAAAAAGAATGTGGAATGCTTCATTGCTACAAAACTGGTCATTACAAGAACTAGTGTCAACAATTGAAGAAGTACGTCGAAGAAAAGAGAAAGGGAAAGAAAGCGGCATCAGAGTTTTTCATTTATGCAAATGATCATTCAGACAGTGAGGTAGACGCAAATTTACTTTCAATTTCTTTCGGTAATGATTTTCTGTCAAAATTATGGATTTTAGATACTGGTTACTCATATCATATGTGTTCTAACAAAGAATGGTTTGACCTATAAACTCTGTAATGATAGTACTGTTCTAATGGGGAATGATACAGCTTCCAAAGCCATTGAAATATGTATTGTCAAAATAAGGATGTTTGACGCCATTGTTAGGGTGTTAGGTGATGTCAGACACGTTCCAAGACTAAAGAAAAAGTTTGATTTCTTTGGGAGCCTTAGATTTTTTGAGTTGTGTGTCAACAGAAAATGGTGGAGCAATGAAGATCTATAAGGGTTCGCGTATGATCATGAAAGGCTAGAAGATTGGTCATCTCTACAGATTGGTAGAAAATACAGTGGTAAGTGGAGTTGCACCTACAACACCAGTATAGTCACAAGATAGTGACAAAAGATTAGAACAGCAGCGGTTGAAAGAACAAAGACCTTATACAGTTGCAAAAGACAGAGAGAAAATGACCTACAAAGTACCAGTCAGACACAACTTTGAAGACATGCCATTTTTGCTCTAATCAGAGACAATGAAGATCCTTCTTTAGATAAGAAAGCTACAAGCAGTCTAGACAGGAATAAATGACTAGTAGCTAAGTCAGAGAAAATAGAAAGGATGGAACACTCTTACCCGAAAAAGAAGTACAATTTTGGAGAATGTCCGTAAGTCTCTATGGGATGGACAAAATTTGTGCCAATGTGGAGATTGTTAAGTTTTGGCCCAAAAGCTCTGGAACAGAAACCATTGTCCGGACGGGATTGGCCTCCGTCCGGACGCCCGACAATAGAAAGTTGTATTCGGCAACTAGTCCACTCCGTTTGGATGAGGACTCAGGCTGTCCAAACGGCCAGCATGGGAAGAGACATGTATGAGAATTTTTGTCTGAACAGGGTATTATGTCGTCCGGACGCGCCCTGGCTGGGAGCGCAAATTGTTATATTCTTATGTTAAATTTTGAGCCTATAAATATAGAGCCCTTTTGCAATTAGGGTTAATACATTGTAAGTTTTCATAAGTTATTTTTCAGAGAGAAAAAGCTTGAGAGAAAGAAGAGAGGCTCGAGTGAGTTGTAATTTGTATTGAAACATAGTAGATTCTTGATCTCCTCACCCGTGAACGTAAGTATCTCGTCGAATCACATATATCTTTGTGTTCATTGTTCTTATTTGTGTTCTTAATTCTTACTTATATTATTAGTATATTCGTCTTGAATTTTATATCATCTTATTTGGATCAAAATTCCTATTGACATTAATACTCAACATGATGACTGCTCCCATACCAAAAAATAGAGATCCATGACTAGAACTCACTATTAAAAACTGACTGGCGAGAAAAAATATGCACAAAACTTATATACACTTGGACGATCTCTTATTTTAATCAATATGATTGTGGCACAAAAGGAAAGTAAATAATTTTTGGTAAAATTTAGGGAGGGTCCCTAAGGAGATGCCTCCTAGTTGGATGATGAATATGTAAAAATAACAAATAGACAGGTTCGTTTGGAAATTGAGTCTAAAAGGACAACCTAGAACTTGAGATTAAACTCTCAATTGAATATGAAAATCAACCAACACAATGCCAATCCAATTCTCAATCCATCAAATAATAAAATGTCCAACCCACTCTGATCCAATTTGATCCTTTCCAAGACAGGAAATAACCAAACACCGAAGATTCTAATTATTTAATAAAACAACTAATGAATAGTTAGGAATGAAGCACAGATACAAATACATAATATAGAATAAAAATATGATACAAATACGGTGATAGAACAAAATTAAAAAAAATAATGTACAAGTACAACTA
>JAUTBS010009880.1:0-14620 GCA_032361285.1 Aequorea victoria
CCTTCAAAAGCTAGCACCGAGCCGGGACGTATTTTGTCTTAAGGACACAGTGTTCAACATTGGACTCAATTGCAGTGTTTAACCAGGTTCTTTTATTTTATAGTATTCTGCTTCTGTTCTATTTTCAGCCACTCGGTTTACAGTTTCATATTTCATTTTATTCCAGTTTATTAAATAAAATAGACTTAGTAAATAACACATGGTTGGTAAACCTAAATATTTTGGTGGGACCGTTCACTGTCACCGGCAAGCAATCACATACACAATAAACGGGGAGATACGTGGTTCGGCACTTTGGCCGTCCACGGAGAGCGGGAACTTATATTGAACAATAAACGGGTGAGATACAATACTAGAGGAGGAGAAAGAAAATCAAACCCAAAAACTATACCCACTGGTTTTCTGCCTCTTCTCACTGAACTCTCTGTTTTTCCTTTCAAACCCTCAAGTATAGCACAATGCTCAATGCTTCCTTCAATTCATACGATTCATTGCTATCTGATGCAATCAATCCTTTGCCTTCTCTTCTCTCTGCCCAATGCAGTGACTCCAATATATAGGCGATGAATAAAGATCGCTCCATCACAGAAGATTGCCCAAATCATATCGCAGAGTCCTCAAGTCAGCAATGGTAGATGGGCGTGCAGGAGTTGGCGCACGCGAAGAAAAATGAAACAATGATGGGGATGAATCCCATCAATTCTCCCCCTTCATCCCTATGGGAGAGGAAGTGTCACCAAACTCTTCTGTTGGAATCCATTCCATCTAGATCTCTACAAACATTGAGCCTGTCTCTAGACACAACTTTCACATGATTCTTATCGGTGTGAATCTTCACTATCTTCAACTCTTACTCGTCTCTAGCTTTGCTCTCTATGGGTCAATGCCTCCTGATAGCCTTCTGGATCCCCTTCTGCTGTCAATAACATATACTCAGAAGCAGGATGCGCCTAATGTTTCTCAATTTCTGGTGAAGGGGTTTGCTCCCCTTGCTCAACACCCTCTTCTTCGACTTCTGGTGGAGGGGTCTGCTCACCATACTCAACACTCTCTTTCTCAATTTCTGGTGGAGGGATTTGCTCCCCCTACTCAACACCCTATTTCTCTACTTCTGGATCTTTATATTGTACTTCATCTGTGGGACTTTGTTGTACTAGATCTGGTATAATCCCTAGGGCACTCACAGACTTTGTTGGCTTATGGACAAAGTCTTCTATATTCTGGATTTTGTGGAATACCATGTCTCTACTTCGGATGACCTCCTTCAGCATTGGATCCCACAGTCTGAATCCAAACTCTGCATCCCCATATCCCACCAAAATGCATGGAGTGAACTTGTAGTCTAGTTTGGATCTTTGCTTTTTTGACACATGAGCTAACGCCTTACACCCGAATACTCTCAGATGAGAGTATGAGACATTTGTGCCAGACTAGATCTTCTCGGGTGTCTTAAAACTCAGTGGGACAGATGGTGATCTGTTAATCAAATAATAGGTAGTATTTACAACTTCTCCCCCGAATGATTTAGGCAACTTGGACATTCTGAGCATGCATCTCACTTTCTTCATAATGGTGCGGTTCATCTTCTTTGAAACTCTATTATGTTGAGCGGTTTTGAGTAATGTCTTCTCATGCCGAATACCTCGTTCAGCACAATAAGCTCTGAACTTGTTTGACATGTATTCGCCACCATTGTTTGTATGGCAATACTTCAAACACTTCTCGGTCTCTTGTTTCACCATAGTATGGAACCTATGAAAATACTGGAATACCTCATCATTGGTCTTCAGGAAATATACCCATAGCTTCCTTAATGCATCATCAATAAAAGCAAGAAAATACTTTCTGCCTCCAAAAGTATCTTTCTCAATAGGTCCACAAACATTAGAGTGTACCAGACTTAACAACTCTCATCTCTTCCTTGAAAATGACCTGAACGAAACCCTCTGCTGTTTCTCAAATAAACAGAAATCACAAGGGTTCAAAGAAATACCATTGGCAAAGGGAATGTGCACATTCTTTGCCAAAATCTCCAAGCCTTTTTGACTCATATGGCCCAGCCTCTTGTGCCACAAGTTCGGTGAAGCCTCAACTGCGTTTAGGCTGTCTGAGCAGATTTTCAACTGAGTCTTATACAGTGTACAACACTCTTACCCTCTGGCTACAATCAGTGCTCCCTTGGTCAGCTTCTAGCGACCATTATCGAAGGCATTTTTGTATCCCAGTAGATCGAGAGCACTTTCTGATAATAAATTAAGATGTAGATCAGGAACATGTCTTACGTCTCTCAGCACCATCATGTATCCAATGCTGGTTTGGATGGATATCTCTCCAACTTCGACAATGTTAGAATGGTTGGTATTGCTCATTCTAACTATACCAAAATCTCCAGCTTTGTACGAACTGAAGAACTCTCTCCGGGGAATGGCATGGTAAGAAACTGTTGCATCAAGGATCCACTCTATGTCATGGTCTACAAACTTGGTATGATCAATATTCTTTGTTGACATAGTATACTAATGTCTCTAATACAGTGATTGATGTGCTGATGTCCTCTGCGTTCAGCTGATTGAGGCCTTACCCAGCCTCAATCTTCTTTAATCTGTAAAATCTTTTGATATGGCCCTCCCGGTCACATCCGTAACATTAGACTCTAGATCTGTACTGGCTACTACTATCTCTAGATTCATTATTATCCCGAGACCTTCTTTAACCTCTATTTCTGCCTCTGCTCCTTTCTCAGTTTCTTCCTTTTGTTTTCTGTGACGAGAGCGTGTGATTGGTCCATGCCTATTTTCCTTCTTCTAGATTCTTTATTGAACAACGCATCTTTAATAATACTCATGGTGAACTTTCCTTATGTAAAATTGCTGAGAGAAACCACCAATGTCTCTCAGTTGTCTAGTAAGGTGCTGAGGAGCAATAGTGCTTGAGTTTCATCGTCAAGCTTCATCCCCACGGTTGTTAGCTGGTTCACTAGGTTCTGAAACTCACTGGTGTGTTTGGCTATAGAACTGTTAAATTCTAACTTCTAATTCACAAGCTGCCTCATCGATAGAACTTTTTTCGGGCTGTATTAGACTGGTACATGGTCTCTAATTTCTTCCAAAGACAATATACGCTCGTCTCCTGAGCAACATGATGAAAAATTCTATAGTCGATCCATTGTCAGATGAGATCATTAGATTGCTTCTTCATCTTTGTCTAGTCGACATTTGTCTTTTCAACTAGTTCAACACCTTCATTCTCCAAGAGGTCAAATAAATCTTTACAATATAGAATATCTTTCATTCGCGACTTCTATATTGCAAAATTCGACACCGTAAGCTTTATCATGACTCATGGAATAGTACCTTTCATCTTTACTACTTGTCTAGGATGTGGATCTCACACTTTTATAGTGGGGATAATTTCTGGGCAGGGTCTTATAAGGAAAGAAAAATAAAAATCACAAAAAAAATGTGAAAATATCAATTGTACGATACAATATTTAGACTATTTTGGAATAAATATAAAGTTAAAATTAATACCCCTTCTACAAAGGTAGTATATTTGCTTCAAATCAAAATATCATGACCCCCGATCAAAATCTCGCGAGAAAAAATCAATTTTTCGTGCCCGAAAACCAATTTCTTGGCTGGTCGAACTCCCAGTCAATATCTCGGTGGTCAATGGCTCAAAAATGGCTTGGTTAACAGCACAAACTGTGGCTCGGCTTTGCAGTTCAGCTGGCACACGATTTCAGTGCCCGGGTCACGGGTTAGGATCGCAATTGGACGAAGACAATGCGTGGAGTGCGTGGCCGAGAGTGGATCAATGCACCTCTTGTTTAGGTCGCGCGTGAGGTGGCTTTTGGCAACTATCTTTGTAGCGGTGATCTCGTCTCAAGGAGATGCTCCTCTCGGTGTGATCAAAAATGATTTTGACAAACTTTGAGTTTGGGCAATTTTGCCAAAGTCCACCGATGCCTCACCTAGGCTTTGATACCACTTTGTTGGCACTGCTCACTGTTATCGGAAAGCAATCATACACACAATAGACAAGGAGATACGTGGTTCAACACTTTTTTCTACGTCCACAGAGAGCGAAAACTTATATTGAAGAATAAGCGGGTGAGATACAATACAAGAGGAGGAGAGAGAAAAACAAACCCAAAAAACTATACCCACTAGTTTTTTTCCTCTTCTCACTCAATTCTCTATTTTTCCTCTCAAACCCTCAAGAAGAGCACAATGCTCAATGCTTCCTTCAATTCCTGCGATTGATTGCTATCTGATGCAATCAATCCTCTTCTTTCTCTTCTTTCTTCACTCTGCCTCTGCTCAATGCAGAGACTCCAATTTATAGTCGATGAATGAAGATTGCTCCATCACAGAAGATTGCCCAAATCATATGGCCAAATCCTCAAGTCAACAATAGTAGGCAGGCATGCGGGAGTCGGTGCACGCAAAGAAAAATAGAACCATAATGGGGATGGATCCTATCATATTTCTCATGACACTGGACCATCAAAACACCCACCATGTGTTGTAGATATATTTTTGTATTATCTTTAATGTTGGAGCTGAATGAAATTACCAAAGTTTCAAAATTAATAACTTATCCTGAAGCTTTTTTATATGCTGGAGGAATCCATTTTTACTGTTGCACCTCTTGACCAGTAGCCTTAGCAAACAAGAAGCTATATGCTTTTTTCATATGTCAAAAAAATCCATTTTAGGTCTTGCACCTCTTGACTCTTAAGCATTAGCCTTAACAAACAACAAGCTATCATATATAAATAGCTGATGTGAGGTACTTGAGCTTGTTAGAATGTAAACTTGTTTTTGGGTCAATCCATGTACTAAGCCCAAGTATTTAAAACCTTGTATCTAAAGTAGTCCATAGTCTAGAACATTCTTGATAAGTCTTGTAAAATATATTTGTCTAGAAAATTCATTTTATGAGGGGTAGATAGTAGATGGAAGAAAGTAGTTGGGAGTTAAAATAAATATAATTCTAGAAGAGTCCATCAGCTAGTATAAAAGGAGATTGTATCATGTCATTTTGTATAAGTCAAAAATTGAGATACAAGTTCAATTGAAAGAAGTCTCTCATCCACCTTCCTCCCTATTTCTAAAGTTTGATATTAGAAAACAAAACACCCTCTTTCAACAAAGTGGTATCAGAGCGTCAAGTTCGTGGTAAAAAAGATGACAACTCAAGGATTTTCATTTCCTCCACTTGTCAAAGATAACTATGGTCGGTGGAGCATCCAAATGAAGACATATCTTGGTGTACACGATGTGTGGGATGTTGTAAAAAAAGGCCACAAAAAATTACAAGAATGAGCTACTCCAAAGAAACAAAGGAAGGTCAAAGTAAGAGATCAAATGGCTCTTTCGATCATTCAACAAGGTGTGGATGAAACTTTCTTTTAGAAGATCACAAGTGCAACTACCGCCAAGCAAGCATGAGTGATGCTATAGAATTCCTTCAAAGGAGTTAAAAAAGCAATGTGAGTTCGTCTCCAAACTTTTAAAGGTGAGTTTGAATCTTTACAAATGAAACCATCTGAATCAATTTTGGATTACTTTTTAAGAGTTTTGGTGGTAGTTAATTAATTAAAAAAATGGCAAAATTATGAATGATGTCTTGGTGATTGAAAAGAATATCCGGTCATTAGATCCAAAGTTTGACCGTGTGGTTGTAGTGATTGAAGAATCTAAGGATATTGATTCCATGATCGTTGATCAACTCAGGAGATCATTGTAAACACATGAAGAGAAAATCAATAAAAGATAGGAAGAGTCATTAGAGTAAGTTCTTCAAACAAAACTCATTCTCAATGGAGAAAATGAAAGATTTGGCAATGAAAGAAGCGAAAGAGGACGAGGACGTGGATGAGGATGAGAAATAGGAGAAAAACATCATTTCAAGAATGAAGAAAGAAGTTTGAATTTTCAAGCAATAAGAGGACGTGGAAGAGGAAGTTACACTAATGAAAGACAAAGGTATAAAAAATCCAGAGTAAGATGTTACAATTGTCAAAAGTTTGGCCATTATGCATCATATTTTCAAAATGGGACTAACAATGTTGAGAAGAAAACTAATCTTGTTGAAAGAAAATGAGAAGAGACGGAATTCACCTTGTTCTTGGCATATAAAAGAAGTGAAAATAGAGAAAAGAAAACATGGTATCTTGATACTGGAGGAAGCAATCACATGTATGGTGATAAAGGCTTATTCATGGAGTTTGATGAATCAATAAGTACCAATGTCACTTTTGGTGACCGATCCAAACTTTCGGTGAAGGGAAAAGATAAAATTTTAATTCGCTTGAAAAATGAAAGATATAAATTAATTTCTAATATCTATTATGTCTCCATTATGAAAACTAACATTTTGAGTATTGAACTTAGAAAAGGCTATGATATTCACATGATAAATCATAACCTTTTTATAAGAGATCACAAAGGAAATTTAATTACCCAACTGCCAATGTTAAGCAATATAATATTCTTGCTAAATATTCGAAACGATATTGCAAGATTCTTGAAAGCATGCTACAAAGATACTTCTTGACTTTGGCAAATGAGATTTGGCCATCTGAATTTTGGGGGACTAAAGTTGTTGTCCAAGAAAGAGATTGTGAGATGATTGTCTTTCACTGACCATTCAGAAAAATTATGCAAATGATGTCTTCTTGGTAAGTATTTTAGAAAACGTTTTCCAAGAGAGGCAACAACAAGAGCAAAAGAACTTTTGGAGCTTATTCACACCGATGTGCATGGATCAATTGATTCTATTTGTCTTGGGAAGAATAAATATTTTCTTCTATTTATTCATGATTTTAGACAAAAGACGTGGGTTTATTTTCTTGAAAAAAAATGAAAGTATTCAATTCCTTTAAAAATTTTAAAGCACTTGTTCAAAAGCAAAGTGACTCATATAAAAGCCATGATATCGGATAGATGTGGTGAATTCATATCAAAAGATTTTAAAGAATTTTGCAAAAACAATGGAATTCGTCGTCCTCTAACACTTCCTTACTCGCCACAACAAAATGGTGTTACTGAAAGAAAAAATAGATTTATTATTGAAATGGCTCGAAGCATATTGAAAAGTAAGAGAATGTCTTGAACTTTGGGCAGAAGCAGTTGATTGTGCAGTTTATCTCTTAAATCTCTCTCCTATAAGAAGTGTATGGGGGAGACTCCATAAGAAACATGTAGTGGAAGGAAGCCTATAGTATCTCACACTTGGGAGTTTTTGAAAGTATTCCTTATGCGCATGTGCCAGAACAAAAGCAGACAAAACTTGATAATAGAAGTGAGAAGTTTGTTTTCATCGGTTACGACTCCAGCTCAAAAGCTTACAAATTGTATAATCCAAGTAATGAAAATGGTACCTCAAGCAGATATGTCGTGTTTGATGAAGAAAGTACGTGGTATTGGAATGCTCAAGAAAAAAAGGTTTATAATTGTTTTCCCCCTTTTGAAGAAGAAAGACAAGCAAGACAAGAGCCCATTACTCCTCCTCCATCACCACCACTGTCAAATCATGAAGATCTATCATCTTCATCAGAGGAAGCCTCAAATGAAAGACCATACCGCATGAGGAGCTTACAAGAACTCTATGAGGTAAGTGAAAATCAAAATAATTTTACTTTATTTTATCTCTTTGCCGATTGTGAACCAATGGATTTGAGGAGACTATGAAAAGCAAGAAGTGGAGAGATGCCATGAATGAAGGAATTCAAGCAATCGAAAAAAATGACACATGGGAGCTTGCTGCACTTCTAAAAGGGCACAAAGCAATTGAAGTAAAATGGGTGTACAAGGCAAAGAAAGATGCTAACACAGAGGTGTAAAGATAATAAGTAAGACTTGTGGCTAAGGGATATAACCAACGAGTCGACATTAATTATGATGATGTATTTGCTCTCGTTGCTCGCTTGTTATAAGATTGCTAATTTCTTTAGCGGCTCAGAAGAAATGAAAAATCAATCAAATGGATGTTAAATATTCTTTCTTGAATGATTTTATTGAAAAAGAGGTTTACATAGAGCAATCCATGGGCTATGTGGTGAAAGGGCAAGAAAATAAAATCTTAAGATTAAAAAATGCTTTATATGGCTTGAAACAAGCACCAAGAGGCAAGGGCATATAATAGTAGAATTGATAAATACTTTCAAGAGAATAATTTTACAAAATGCCCTCATGAACATGCTATTTACGTTAAAGTAGAGAACGAAGATATTTTTTTGTATGCTTGTATATAGATGATTTGATTTTTACCAGTAATAATCTAAGAATGTTTGAAGATTTCAAGAAAGCAATGGCTCGGGAATTTGAAATGACGAATATTGGGCTTATGTCATATTATCTTGGAATTGAAATCAAGCAAATGGAAGATGGAATCTTCATCTCTCAAGAATGATATGTAAATGAAGTTTTAAAGAATTTCAACATGAGCAATTGTAAGTCAATGGGATGTAAAAATACATCAGTAGGGGAGCGTTCCGCCTTAGAGGGAAGCACCCGCGCGAGCAATGGTGGTGACAGAGTTTTATAAAACGTTCTTGGTGAAAAAAACGTGAATGAAAGATCTCATTAAATTGAATTGGGTCTACGTTTTCAAACTAATTTCATCGATGTTGACATTTTCTTCATCTCAGCCAGTTCCGGCTTGCTCCGCACAGGCTACATCTCCGCCATTCATTGATATTCTTTCAATTCATTTTGGAAGCCCTTCCTTCGGTCCGAGGTACCACGCAATCCGTTAAGCACGCCCGTTGAATGCGGAGTCAAGTTAACAATGCATGACGATGGAGAAAAGGTGAATTCAACACTTTTCAAAAGCTTGGTTGGAAACTTACGGTATTTCACATGCACAAGGCCGAACATACTATTTCGAGTTGGACTTATGAGTCGATTCATGGAAACACCAACTATGACACATATGAAGACGACCAAGAGGATTCCTCGATTTATAAAAGGTACACTTGAATTTGGCTTGTTTTATTCATCATCTAACAATTTCAAGGTTGTTGGTTATAGTGATAGTGATTGGGCCTGAGACTTAGATGATCGAAGGAGCATAACTGCTTTTTTGTTCTACATGGGAGACATGACATTCACTTGGACTTCAAAGAAGCAACCAAGTATCACACTTTGCACATGTGAAGTCGAGTATGTAGCTGCCGCATCATGCGTGTGTCATGCAAAATGGCTAAAGAATCTGCTAAAGGAGCTCAATTTTGCCCAAGAAGAAGCGACCAAGATATTTGTGGACAATGAATCGGCACTTACACTAGCAAAAAATTCAATCTTCCATGATCGAAGCAAGCATATGGACACCAGATGTCACTTCATCAGAGAATGTGTTGCAAAGAAGGAAGTTTGATTGACATTTACAGGATCAAATGATCAAATTGCAGACATTCTCACTAAGCCTCTCAAGCATGAAATCTTCCTCAAGCTGAGAACTCTCATTGGAGTTACAAAATCAAGTTTAAGAGGGGGTGTTGAAATGTAAATTTATTTTTGGGACAATTCATGTACTAAGCTCAAAATAAAGATATATAAACCCAATTATTTAAAACCTTGTATCTAGAATAGTTCATAATTTAGAACATTCTTGATAAGTCTTATAAAATATCTTTGTCTAGAAGAATCTATTTCTCGAGGGGTAGATAGTATATAAAATAGTTGGGATTTAAAATAAATATAATTCTACAAGAATTCATAAACTAATATAAAAGGGGATGGTGTCACATCATTTTGTATAAGTCAAAAATGAAGATATAAATTCAATTGAAAGAAGTCTTTCATCCACCTTCTTACCTCTTTTTAAAGTTTGATCTCACCGAACAAAATCTCTTCCTTCAACATGGATACCTTTTGCAAATTGCAACCCATGAATTTACCCATTGATCACCTCAGCATTGTAAAGTAATGAGGACAACCCTTCAATCAAATATATCATTTTTCTATTTCCAAACAAGTCAATTTTAATTACCCAATAAGTCAATAATAAGCATCTCACCAGATTGTGATACAAAACAATGGTAAATATATTTTACAATGTTCTATGAATGTCAACATTTTTTATTCTTTATGTTTTGGTTTCTATTTTATTTGGAATTCAAAACTGACTTTAATTTGTTCAATAGGAAAAGTCTGGAGAAATTGTACTTCCATCCCATTCTGATGTATCCAGAGGAAAGATTTTTTCTACCTCTCAAGACACATATCAAAGATGTGTACGGTAAACCTGTTTCTTATAGCGATCAAGCCTATGAAAATCTCTTTGTTAAGAAAAATAAATGGATTCAAGCAGTTAGAAAATATAGCCGCCGAGAACCGGGCTACAAGAGAGTTCAAGAATTCAAAGATAGAAAACCGTACAAAGACTTTGGGAGGGATCAGTTCGATTTTGTAAGGAACAGCATTGTCCACATCCATCAAAATCTATCTCCCCGAAGGGTTAGTTTACACAACCAGAGCTCTTTATGGTACAGGAAAATTTCATATATAATACTAACAGAAATACTTGCACTGTTTTTTATTTTTATTTTTATAAACTTTAAATAAAAATATGTTTCATAATATTTTTATTTTTAAAAAAATATAAACAGTTTTCAAAATTTACTAAATTTTTAAAAACAAGAAAAAAGTGTAGTTTAATTTTTTTGTAAATAATTTTTTATTTCATCTTTTCTGCTCCATCACCTAGTGTCACTACTACCTCTTACTATCATTGCCGACCACCATCTCTAACCATCACCTCCGACCACCACCTTCGGCCACCAATTCCGGCCGCCACCTCTGGTCACCATCTCCGACTACCACCTCCAGCCACCATCTTCGACCACCATCTCCCATCACCACCTCCGACGAATATCTCTGGTCACCACCTCCACCTACCATTTCGGACCACCACCTCCACCTACCTTCTCCGGTCACCACCAATTTTACTCAAAAATATCTGTGTCAAACATGTTTTTTTTTTTTATAAAAATAAACAAAAACATATTTTCTGTTTACTGTAAACGTTAGCAATGTTTTTTGTTTTTGTTTTTTATAAAAATAAATAAAAACATATTTTTTGTTTACTATAAACAAAAAAACTGTAAACGTTACCAAACATCACCTAAGTAGCCATAAAATTTATTCAGAAAACTATTCACAATTTAAAATGAATAGTTCATATTAAACTTTTCGTGATGTGAGTCGTACTTCAAGTGAATCTGAATCATTCATTTTAAATTAAGAGTAGTTTTATGGGTAAGTTTCATAAATTTCTAGTATTACTGTAATACTAATCCATCAAAATTTATGTACCACTCTCAGGTTGTGTTTGTCAAAACTTATTCTAAATAACTTAGTTTTTGTATTTTCTATGTTTTTTAGTATTTATATTTCAAATTGTTTATTTTTTTTTTGATTTTCTCGTTGCGAAATATCAACAACAGTTTTTTTTAATCAAAGTTAAAAAAGTTCAATAAAGACGAAAGTAAATTATATTTTAGCTGAAAACTATTTTCTTTATCTTTTCTTAACTGTCTTTTGTTTCGTGGTCTTAAGTTCTTATTTTTTTTTTTTTCATTTCTCATGTCAAGAGAAATCTAAAAATTATAAAAGTTTTGACTAAAGTTCAAATAAATTCACTAAAAATAAAAATAAGCTATATGGGAAAAGTTTTTCCAAACAACACCTAAGGCTTCATTTGGTATCAAGTGCATGCCTTGAACTTCAAACTTCTTTTTTTTTTTTTTGGGTTGAATAAGCAAAAGAGTTTTATAAAAATTATTTGGTTAGAGACCAAAACAGCCAAGCCATTTCTTTTTGCTTTGTGGTTGTTGCTTAAAAACTAAACAAATTAATCATAAAGGCCAAAAACATTGTATTGTCAAATAAAGTCTAATAAAGTAATAGACGATCATAACAATGACCATGACATTTCAAATCGGGAATATAGCCTTGGTAATCTTGTCATAGCTGCCTTGGTGTTTATAATTGTGATTTTGATTACTGTCATACGTGATCTCGAATAATTTCAGTTGTACATTGGTATTGGACTCGTATACTTGGTGATGAGATTTATACCACTATGCAACTGATATGGTATGAGACTATATAGTCACGGATTATGTATTAATGTTTTTTCACAAAACCTATAATATTGTATTTTCTTATAAAATATTATCAAATTCATGGTATGATGTTTTTGGCTGACATTTTTTTCTTTTGGTTTTTATTACCTATGACCTAGAAAAAAGAGGAGGATGAGGTTGAATGCGACTTATCCATAATGTTCCCAGATTTCTTCACAAGAGTGTACGATTACTTCAGCAAGGATGATATGGAAAAATAGTTCCAGGTATGGCATGGTTATATAGCTATAGGTATGGTATGTAGCTGTAAAGTTTCGTGTGTTCAATAAGTAATGGATTATTTGCTATGGCACAAAAACTTGATTGTGGAACTATATCATGACCTCAAAAGCATATATGATTCACAATTTGGTAGAATCCTTAATAATAACTGGCATACAGAAAGTTGACACAACTATTTTTTTTTTTTATCAAAATGTTCCGTTTCGGCATGTTGAGCCACTAAAATAGTAAAATAGACTCAAAATGCCACAAAACATGGCACGTACACACAACCATTTGGCTTTACTTGAGGTGCGGGAACAAACGGCACGGGAAACAAACTCTTAATTTGTGAGATATAACATCGGGTAGGAACACTTTTTTCTTAAAAAAGTTTTATTTCGGCATGTTCATACATGAAAATAACCAAACATACTAGAAATATCACCAAATTTGACACACGCAACATTTAGGGTTACTTGAGTTGTGTGAAAAAATGGCATGGGAAACAGACTCTCGATTTGTGAGATATAACGTTGGGTAGGAATACGTTTTTCTTAAAACAAATTATGTTTTGACATGTAGAGGCACTAAAATAACCAAACGAACTCGAACTGACACCAAACATGACACACAACTATTTAAGTATATTGAGGTGTGGGAACAAACAGAATAGAAAATGTACTCCCGGTTTGTGCGATATAATGTCGGGTAGGAACACTTCATTCTTAAAAAAAGTTTTAATTTGGCATGTTGAGACACTGAAATACCCAAACAGACTCAGAATGTTTGTAACATATAAAGTCGATAGGAACACTTTTTTCTTTAGAAAGTTTGTTTCGGCATGATAAGTCACTAAAATAGCGAAATAGGCTCGAAATGACACCAAACTTAACACCCAACCATTTACATGTACTTGAAAGATGGGAACAAACGAAACACAAAATAAAATCCCGATTAGTGAGATATAATGTCGGGTATGAACAATTTTTAAAAAAAAAATCTATTTTGGCATATAGAGACACTAAAATAGTCAAACGGACCAGAAATGTCACCACACTTGACACACCCAACCATTTAGATGTACTTGAAGGGTGTGAACAAACGGCACGATAAATAGACTCCCGGTGAACACATTTTTCTTTAAAAAGTTTATTTTGGCACAATAAGGCATTAAAATAGCAAAACGAATTCAGAGTGGCACCAAACATGACAAACACAACCATTTAGGTTTTCTTGAGGTGTGAGAACTGTTAACTAAAGAATAACCCTAGAGGGAGGGTGAATTGGATCTTTTAAGATCTCGTGTATTTTAAAAATAATTTAAAACAACTAACAACAAACAAACAATATATATACAGATATTCACAAGAAAGTAGAATGGAGATAAGAAGTTAGAGAAAGATGATACCATAGATTTATAGTGGTTCAGCTATCGCAGCCTACGTTCACTCCTCAAACTTCTTTTGAGGATTTTTTCACTATCGATAAGCACTTATGAGTGTGCTTCAAACCTTTTACAAAGATGCACCAAGTTGCATTCCAAACTTTTAGAACTTGTGATATTCCCATTTATGTGCTACACCACACACAAAGACAAGTAACGGGTGACTCACCCTTACTTTTACAGACATGTTGTAATAATTTGATGTAAGAACATCAATCAAAAACTGTCTGAATAGAGTAGATTTTACAATGAACTCTCATCTGAAAAATAAAAATTAGAATGATAGAAATTTCTTTTGGAACATCCTAGAAATATACCCTCATATGATTTAGTATCAAAATTTTTAAGATTGTCTTTTGTGTTTAATATGAAGCATTTACATCAAAACACATGAAGTAGTCAATCTTTGGTATTCTACCATGCCATAGTTCATATGAGATTTTATTTAATTTTGATCTAATAATTACACCATTTGATACATAGCATGCGTTATTGACGATTTCAGCCCACAAATATTTTGCAAGATTGTGTTCATTAAGTATAGTTCTAGCCACTTAAGCATGGTTGTAGCCACTTCTTTTAGAGTTCTATTTTTTCATTCAATTATGCCGTTTTGTTGGGGTGTTCTAGGTGCGAAGAAATTGTGACCTATTCCATTTTCATCACAGAATTTTTCAAAATCTATATTAATGAATTCTCCTCCTCTATCACTTATGTTATTAATCATGCATCATTTTTTATTTTGAAGTCTTTTACATAGTTTAGCAAAATGTATGTGCGTTTCATCTTCATATGCAAGGAATATTACCCAT
>JAUTBS010009991.1:0-22633 GCA_032361285.1 Aequorea victoria
TTCGGAACCGTGTGGCAGTGCTCAGGGCAAAGACTTTGTCCGAGCTTGTGACCCAGGCTCTTGTGGCAGAAAGGTGTTTGGACGACACTCAGAAGCACCGTGAATCGCAGCCGAAGAGGAACCGAGATCAGAAGTCGTCTGAGAATCAGAATGGAGGTGGCAATCCTGCAAAGAAGGCTAACACTCAGGGTCAGCAACATAATCAGAATGGAAAGGATTCACAGTCTTGAAATTCGTGCAAACGGTGCGGGAAGGCTCACCCCAGCTATCAGTATTGCAATGGAACAGCAAAGGTTTCTAAGTTTTGATTTGTTTTATATTTAAGTGTTCAAGTTGTTGTGATTTATTTAGAATATCATCCATCCAAATGCTTCGGACCTACCCTATTACATCTAAGTTCATATTATTTTTTTAAGTTTTGGCATGCAAGAGTTGGGTTCAAAATTTTAAAGAAAACAGAACAGAAAAGAAAATGAAGGATAGGAGGCGTACCAGGCAATTTGTCTCCCAAACATGAGTATCCGGTGCCCGGAGTAGCAGCGCCAGGCTGTGCGGGGTCCACCGAATCTCTGATTGAGGCTGTCGCCATTGGGATCGTCATAGCTAGGTCTTTCCTGTGACCCGTGCTGTTTTCCACGTGGCTTACGACACTGTTGCTCTTATCGTCGACGTTGGATGTCATCGGAGTTTGAGAGACGAGAGAGATGAGAGAGACGAGAGGGTTAAGAGAATGACAGAGAGAGTCAAGAGTCGAGAGGAAATAGTGAAGCGGCCGTCTGAGACCATTGCAAACTTAACCTAAACCAGGCGACTCTTTGGTTTCCACCTGCCACATAGCGCGCACCACCTCATTTTGGAGGGGCATGTCAACCTATCGCGCGTCACTTCCCCCTAAAGTGGACGCAATGTCAGACCAATTATCACATGTCGTGCGCCACTTCCCTCCTAATGGACGTGAGGTAGACCAACCACCAGGTACTGCGTGCCACTTTCCTTCTAATGGACGCCAGGTAGGCCAAGCATCACCAAGCGCGAGTCACGTGTCCTCCTCCTGTTGTCTGATTTTTGAGTTTCAAAATACCAAATTCCAAAGTTCAGAGTCTGTCTCCGATAAAAGAAATGTTTAAATCATCACCAACCGTCAAAAATTATATTCTCAGCTTTCAACATGCGCGTTAAATCTCATCCCCGTGTTAGGAATCTCTAAAAGTGGTCCATCTCATGACCTAAAACTGAGTAGTTGGGTCCGTCTCACGGCCTAAAATTGAGTAATTGGATCCATCTCATGACCTAAAACTAAGTAAATCAGTTCGTTCACAACTTTAAACTGAACAACCTAAAAAAACTGAATGAAGTAATTAAGGTTGTATGACGGGACTTGAATGGAAATAGAACTGAATGAACCATTCAACCTCTCTGTTGGTCGAACACGGTGAAGGTACTCTTATGCTTTATCATTCTCTGGTACATATGTTATTTGATTCTAGTGCTTCACACTCTTTCATATCAAGCGCATGTGCCTCAACGTTGGAATTACCTCTTGAACCTATGGACACAACCATGTCAGTAGCCTCACCCTTCGGATGGACGTTTACCCATACGCCTTATGTTCAAGTCCTGTGAAATAGAAGTTTTCGGCATATGTTTGACATGCGACCTTCGAGTCATTGACATGAGCATCTACGACATCATCTTGGGCATGGACTGATTATTCAAGCCTAGAGCAAACATCGATTGCCACAAAAAGAAAGTCACAACTTGCACCCGTAATGGATCATACTTCCATTTTAAAGAGGGTAAACATAACCCTTTACCTAGAGTTGATCAAAAGACTAGCAAGCCTCATGTTCAATGACGAAACCCATAAGACTACACCTCTTCCACGGGTTGTAAGAAACTATGATGATGTTTTTCTGAATGAACTACCAGGATTACCACCATAGAAGAACCTGGACTTCTGTATTGAACTACAACCGGGAATGGCACCCATATCAATGGCTCCACACTGAATGGCACCCGCAGAACTACAAGTCATGGTGTGATAAGGCGGGTCTTAAGACCAGTTCAAGCCCGGAGCTCGCATGAATCGGTGGGTATTTAACCCATTATGAGTCATGGTGACCACCAATGGGGGACCGGATCGTGACTCTCTGGGTGTTATGTTTCAGAAGTTTTATAGGATGTGTGGTTGGGTTGTCTGATCCTTTCGGCAAAAAGGAATCCTTGTCTTGAATCAGAGTTTCATCAACATGCATATCACACTTTATTATATGTTATTTCTTTATATTATGTGTTAGAAATGTTGGGTTATGGGGTTTCTTTCTGGACTTTTCAGCTCATGGCATTTCATGCCGAGATTTGAAGAAGAGATGATGTCCAAAGATCTTGTCGAAGAATACATAGAGTCATGGCTCATTTGAACACACGGCATTCACTCTAGAAGAATTATATTTTGCAATTCCCTTGAAATATGGTTGGAATGTAATATAATCTTTAAACAAGTTGTGTGATGTGTGGAAACAAAAATATTATTATCTTATGGTAAATATTAGATTATGGTGGATGGTTGATGTTAGAATAACCCCATGTACCATAATTATTTCTCTTGGAGAATCGATTTTTTGGGGCGTCACAACTTGGTATCAGAGCTTAGGTTTAGTAAACCTTAGAGGCCTGAGTTGTGGAGAAACCATGCAATCGTTGAGCGAAAATTCTGTTATAAGTCTATATTTTATAACCTAAGCATAAGTTATGAACAAAGAAAAGATTAATTATATAAACTAAGCCTGTTTAATTACGTCTTGTAGGATGTCTTTCGATTCCGAATGACATTGTTGAAAACAAACCTTATGCTAAATAAGATAAAAAAATAATAACAAACCTGATACTCTCTTGAAAACATCATACTTACACGATACCCTAACCTTTAATCAGATTCTAACCAAAGTAATAGTTGGAAGAGGAAGGAGAAGCTTCAACCAAGAGGCCGAACCCAACCAAAATGCAGAAGTGCAAGGGTTAGCACAAATCCTAAGGCAATTGGCCACACCATTAAACCTCATGTCCGTTCGAACCCAACGGGATCGAGCCTGGATTTTGTCTGAATCTCGAAAGCAAAGGGCGCCGGTGTTTAAGGGGGAAGACAAGCCGCGCGTGGTAGAGAATTGGATTAGAATGATCAAGAAAATGTTGGATACGATGGATATCCAGAGCGACGGTGATAATATTGCTTTGGCAGTCTACTAGCTTGAGAAAGAAGTGGATCACTGATGGTCCATGGAAAAGGACAACCAAAATATGACCACTCTTACTTGGAAGCAATTTGAAAAGCTCTTCTTGGACAAATACGTCCCAACTACCGTCAAGCAAGCTAGGATGCGAGAATTCCTTGACTTGAAACAAGGAACGATGAGTGTGTATGTCAGCCGGTTTGAAGATTCTGCTCGACATGCTGCAGTCCTAATTCCCAATGAGGAATCAAAGGCCCAACGCATTGAATGGGGCTTAGAGCCATCTGTCCAAGGAAAGATTGCTTTCACGCAATTCCCCACTTTTTTCCAAGTAGTGCAAGTGGCCCTAATGGCCGAGGCTGAGTCGGCAGATTCGCAGAAGATCTGGAACCAACGAAAAAGTGGACCAATCTGCGGAGGGACCCATAGGATTAATCATGAAGGAAACTCACAAAAACCGTACTCCATACCCCAGCAACAAAACCAACATGGGCCCAGTGTGAGTTCTCGACCAAACTCTCAAATTATCTATTATGGATGCCAACAACCAGGTCATGTTAAGAGGGACTGTCCAAAAACTTGTGGGACAAAAAACCAAGAAGGACCCCTCTACACCCACACTCCAGAATCAGGGGGAACACAAACGATAAACCAAAGATCAGGAAGCTTCAATCAACTGAAGACAGGGGGTAACCAATTCAAGAAACCGGGCGCACCAACTCTTTTTGCCAAAAAGAAAGATGGTTCTCTAAGACTGCATCGACTATCGATAATTGAACCGAGTCACAATAAATAACCAATATCCACTTTCCAAAATCGACGATCTATTTGACGAACTGAGAGGTTCAACCTTCTATTCAAAGATCGACCTGCAATTGGGTTACCACCAACTGAGGGTTCGAGAAGAAGATATACCCAAAACGGCCTTCCGAACGCGGTATGACCACTACGAGTTTGTAGTAATGCCCTTTGGATTAACCAACGCCCCTGCCATGTTCATGTGTCTGATGAACAAGATCTTCTCGGCCTACTTGAATCAGTTTGTAGTCGCGTTCATTGACAACATTTTAATATATTTTTCATCTAAGGAGGAACACGAACAACACCTGAAGATCGTCTTGCAAATACTAAGGGAGAACCAGTTATACATAAAGGCAAGCAAATGTGAGTTCTAGTTAAAGGAGGTAAAATTCCTTGGCCACGTGATCTCGAAAGAAGGAATCTCAGTCGATCCATCTAAAGTAGAGATTGCACTGGATTGGAAGCAGCCCAAGTCAATTTTCAAAATTCAAAGTTTTTTGGGGCTAGCCGAGTATTACCGACGATTTATACAAGACTTCTCAAGACTAGCCAAACCCATGACGAGATTAACTCAAAAGGGGATTAAATTCGAATGGAACGAGTCATGTGAAGAATCTTTCCAGGAACTCACGAAACGTTTAATAAGTGGCTCGATACTTGTGGTTCCGAAAAGGGACGTAAGTTACGTTGTGTACTGCGATGCGTCAAAGGAAGGATTGAGATGTGTTCTGATGTGAAATGGGAAAGTAGTGGCTTACGAATCCCAACAACTCAAACCCCATGAAAGAAACTACCTCACGCACGATCTGGAGCTGGAGGCCATTGTTTTTGCATTGAAAACCTGGCGCAACGATCTATACAGAGAGTAGTTCGAATTATTTTTTTACCATAAAAGTCTTAAGTATCTATTCACGCAAAAAGACATAAACATGAGACAACAAAGATGGATGGAATTCCTAAAAGACCACCACTTCAAGCTGACTTACCATCCCAGGAAAGCAAACGTCGTGACTGATGCTCTGAGCTGTAAAAATCATAGCCTTATAGCATGTTTGGCAATAGACCGGTGGAATATGCTGAAAAAGACTAGAGAGTTCAATATCAGCATCAGCGAGGAAACCAACAAATTTATTCTAAGCGGGATAGCGGCAACACTGGCCTTGCTCTCAAGGATCGTGAAAGCACAGGAGACAGATCATGAGACAATCTTCCTGAAGTCCAAAATACTGACTGACGGCACCACTATTGACTGGACCCTAGGTACCGACAAAGATTTAAAGTCCAAGGACAAAACGTTCATACCAAGATTTTATGGTCTACGAGAAGAAGTACTTAAAAAATTCCACCGCTCTAGCTTCACTGTACATCCAGGAGGCAACAAAATGTACCAGGATCTCAAACAAAGATATTGGTGGAGTGGAATGAAAAGTGACGTATCTGAATTCGTGGCTAGATGCTTTATCTGCCAACAAGTAAAAGTCGAACATCAGCAACCTAGGGGAAGGTTGCAACCCTTGCATATACCAGAATGGAAGTGGGAGCACATTACTATGGACTTCGTCACTAGACTGCCAAGATCACCTCGAGGACACGATGTCATCTGGGTAATTGTTGACCGGCTAACCCAGACCATACACTTCCTACCGGTAGGAGTCACAGACACTCTAGAATCACTAAGTCGACTCTACATACAATAGATAGTCCGGTTACATGGTGCGCCTGCATCAATTATTTTAGATCGTGACCCGTGCTTTACTTTAAACTTCTGGGGAAGTCTACAAAATGCCTTAGGGACGAACTTATGTTTCAGCACCGCTTTTTATCCCCAAACTGATGGGTAATCTGAACGAATAACCTAAAACCTTAGAAGATATGTTACGAGCATGTGCAATGGACTTAAAGAGAAGCTGGGAGACACACTTACCACTTGTGGAGTTCGCCTACAACAACAGCTTTCAGGCCTGTATCGGTATGGTTCTTTACGAAGCTTTATACGGGAGACCTTTTTGATCACCTTTGTGTTGGGCAGAAGTAGGAGAAAACAGTATTTTGGGGCCAAAGATTATACAAGAGATCACAGAAAAAGTTAAACGCATTCAAGAATGTCTCATAACTGCGTAGAGTCAACAAAACAGCTATGCGGACCAACGGACCCAACCCTTGAGCTTCAATGTTGGCAATCATATTTTCTTAAAGATCCACCCTCGAAGGGGAGTCGTGCACTTCGGGAAGAAAGGAAAACTCACTCCAAGATATACTGGACCATTTGAGATTCTTTAGAGAATCGGAGAAGTCGCGTATAGATTGGCCTTACCACCCCAACTCTCCTAGATGCACAACGTATTCCATGTCTCCATGCTATGAAAATACATGGCGGATCCAACACATGTGCTAAGCTGTGAGGAGCTCAGGCTAGACAACGATGCAACTTTTGAGGAACGGCCTGTCAAGATTACGGATCATAAAGAAATAGTACTACGAGGAAAGACCATTCTACTAGTACGAGTTCTATGGCAGCACAGAGGGGTCAAAGAATCGACTTGGAAAAGAGGAGACGCTATGCGCGCCAATCATACTCAACTCTTTGAGAATGGAGGTAACTCTCAAATTTCGAGACGAAATTTTGTTTAAGGGGGTAGGTTGTAAAGACCCAAATTTCTATAACTTTGGAATTAAAACTCCATAAATTCTAATGATGCTAGGTAAATAAGTTCATGAATTAAACCTAATGAACTTAGAAGAAAGTTTGGTCTTCTAGATCACAAACCAAAGAAGGAATTATGGGCTAAAGCCCAACATGGAATTTTAAGCCCAAAAACTCATAAACTAAATTAGTGAGCCCAAATTAAATTCTATAGTCCAAATTATTAATCTAATGTCCAATCAAGAAAAAAACTCTTAGGATTTCCAACTAAGCTCAAATTTTAATCCAAAATCAAAATGTAGCCCACATAAATTTATAAATTATAAAAATAAGAAAAAAAGCAATTTATGTCATCATCCCAAACTAGCCCTTGGTCGGCCACTCCTTCCTCCTCTATGAGAGATGGGTGATGTAACATGTGATGTGATTTAATTAGGAAAAACAAAAAAAGAAAGGAAGAAAAGAAATTATGATGAGACTTTTACCATAAAAAGAAGCAACCTAAATTCTTCTCTCCAAATCATTTTCTCTAATAATTAAATATTTATAGGAGATATAAATACACATAAATATACCCCATGAGGCGAATAATAAATGTAGTAACTAAATTAGAGAAGAAAATAAGTCAAAGAAAGAATAGTAACTTGAGGACTTTTGAGAGACTTTTTCTAGAAACTCCAATTGTCATCATCATAAATTGATCTCCCAAATAAAATAACTATTCTCTCATGTCATCTTATCCTCCTTTGGAAGATTTCTTTACCAAAATTGTCATCATAATGAAGGGACCTTTGATGGAAAATTAAAGAAATAAAAAAAAACCAAAAATTTTGGAGATTTCTCCACTCCTCCTAGCCTATAAATATGACCCCTCTTCCCACATTCTAAACACAATCCTCCACTCCTCTCCCTCTTTAAACTCTCGGCCAAACTAGAAGAGAAAGATGAAGAGAAGAAAAAGAAGAAGAAGAAGAAGAAGAAGGAAGGAAGGAAGGAAGAAGAAGAAAAGGGGAAAAACTAAAACTAAGTCCTAACATCCATAGATTAAGAACAACCAAGTAAAAAACTTCTTAAACTCTCTATTTCTCTCCTAATATCATCTTCTTACCTCTAACCCTCTCTAAGATAAAAGAAGTATGAGCAAAAATGAAGATGAACCATGGAATCAAGAAAAGGAAGTATAGAACCTTGTTCCAGGGAGACTTTTTCATGATCAAAGATAAAGAAGAAATAATGTAAGAAATGTTTGGTAACTTATGATGAATATATTGTGATGCTATGATCTGTTTGGACATACTTTGGATATGCTAAAGTATGAGAAGTTGATATTTGTACGTTATTGTGAAAGAATCCTCAAAACAGTGTGGTTTTTAAGAAACTCTAGAAAATTTCGTGTGAATCAAATATTTTTCAAATGGAATCATGTTTCAAAACAAGTCTCGATAGGATGTCTTGAGTGTGTGTAATTTTTTGTAGGACCCAAAAATGTATTTTTGAACCCCTATGCCATACTTGAAGTTTCTGTGACAGTGAGGCAGCAAGACAGACAACTTTGAATCCTTGTAGATTATTCAAGAAACCTTTCCTTGTGATTATCCACCTATCCAAAGGAAGGGCTATGGGTCTAGTTTCACCCAAAGTTTACAAAATTCATTTTGGTTGGGTAGATTTCGAGATATCCTAATACTTCCAAACATGCTCCTTTTTCGACAAATTATGTGGTATGAATTTGTAGCCCCTTTTTGTTCATAACCAATTCTCAGTATCTTCATAAAAAGTTCAGATAACACAATAATCTTGCCCTCTGTAAAATTTTAGAATTTTATAGTAAGGTGCAGTAGTTTTAACGTATTTTTAAAACACTATGGAAGATTCTAGAATTCTGTATTTTGTAAGGAAATGTGGTGTTTAAGTCTTTACCTACTTCTATGACATATTTATTTCTTTTCAACATCATCCATGGGTATTAATGAGTTTTCATGACTACGTTAAATGTTGTATGATCTTAGCCTTATGTTATAACATCTCTCATACATGGCCTAAGTCTTTGGTGGGGGTATACACCTTGTGTCTAGCTTGGCTAGGTTTGGCTATTGATGAAATGTTGTTGTATTGGACAAGTTCACATGATTTGTGACTTGGATATGTTTCTTGTTGATGGATTTGGGTTGGATGCCCTTCCATGTTGTAACCATGTGAAGTGTACGGTTGATGCTTTGGTGCACCAAGTCGGACCTATGAACTTAACAACAGAATCGTCAGGACTCGTTAGGGAGGAGGTTCCGGGGCAAGATCGGTAATGAACTGAGTTCGAATTCTTAGCCTGGTTGTATCCCGCTGCCCTTAGGGCATTCATGAACTAGTGGAGTATGTCACTCGCTACAAACCATTGTGTGACAATGCGAGTCTTAAGATTGGTTCAAGCCGGGGGCTCACATGAACCGGTGGGTATTTAATCCATTATAAGTCATGGTGACCACCAATGGGGGACCAGATTGAGACTCTCTGGGTGTTATATTTCAGAAGTCTCATAGGATGTGTGGTTGGGTTGTGTGATCCTTTCGGCAAAAGGGAATCCTCGTCTTGAATCAGAGTTTCATCAACATGCATATCACACTTTATTATATGTCGTTGCTTTGTATTATGTGTTAGAAATATTGAGTTTGGAGGTTTTTTTCTGGGATTTGCAGCTCATGGTGTTTTATGCCAGGATTTGAAGACGAGACGATGGCCGAAGATCTTGCAAAAAAATACATACAGTCGTGGCTCACTTAAACATACGACATTCGCGCCAGAAGAATTATATATTGTAATTTCCTTGAAATATGGTTAGAATGTAATATAATCTTTAAACAGGTTGTGTGATGTGTGGAAATAAAAATATTATTATCTTATAATAAATATTATATTATAGTGGATGGTTAATGTTAGAATAACCCTATGTATTATAATTACGCCTCTTGGCGAACCGAATTTTCAAGGCGTCACACTCGTCTGATCCTTTCAAATAGGGTACATAGACAGCTTGATGTAAGTCAAGTACGATAATGTTTTGCATATTTTGTTTTGTTCTCCCGACCTAAGAAATGCTTAGTTAAAAGGGACTGTCTATGGAGGTTTGACATTCACTCACCACACGCGTTGTAGTGAGAGTTCTATCAAAGAGGGACAACTGTAGACAACTCAATTTTAACTAACCTGCATATTAGGCTTATTCGGTTTATTTTCGATGACGATTATATGCATAAATCGCGTTTAAGGAAACTCTGTACAAGCCCGAGAGTCTAAGGAATGCCCTAATATACCCCAATACGCCCCAAAATACCGAAAATACCGAAAATACCCTTGGCGCACGCCACTTTCAAATGACACATGCTACTTTTATGTAAACCAGGAGCCCCACCTTCAAGTGTCGCACACAACCTTTGCCAAAAATAGGCCTGCGCCACCTCAAAGTGACGCACGCTACCTTTTTCATAGACTACCCCAAAGGGGGCGAGTTGGTTCAACCTAGTGCACGCCACCTTGAGAAGAAGCTTATGTCAGTGGTCAGCTTCCTTGCCCATAAATCTATAAATAGAGGCATATCGCACCCCTGTTTTAGGGATCCCAAATCAGAGAAGTGTCAATACTCTGTCAAATTGAAAACTCGATACTAACTTATACTCGACTCAAAATTTCCTATACCGTCCAAGTTTCGACGACTCAGAGTTGTATGGAGAACTCCTCAAGATAGGATGCGTTGCACTTGAGGAAACTACCGAATAGCACTCACGTCTCCGCCTAAAACTCTCTCTTCAATTGGGGTTTTCGGTAATTCATCATCTTTTGTTTAGCTTTTATCGGTAAATAGGAGAAAGAAGTCGTTGACCTCATTCTCCCCGGCTCTATTTTCATTTTGGTCCAAGCATCTTTTCTTTTTCTCTTAGGAAAGCATGCCAAGTCACTTATTAGCTTCTTTATATACGTATGTCTAAAATAAAGATGTATATTTAGACTATGTGTTGAAAACACTATATGAGATGCCATATTTTATTATTTTCTTCTATGTATAAGACACTTTTGCACACAAACACATTGTTTTTCTTAAAATAGTAGCCCTTTTTGGTCCTCAAAGTGGCGAGCTCACTCTACCATAGTGACGCGTGGCATTTTTAGATAGACCAGAGGTGGTGTGCGCCATCTCAGGTGGCGTGCGCCAGGTTATGAGGTGGCGTGCCCCACCTCTTCAAAAACGAGTGGCTTTCCAGTAGGTTCCTGCACCTCTGTACATTAACAGCATGCCTCTGTGTTCACTTTTACATACTGATATGTTGTCATCTCCCATTTTAACATGCAATTAAATGCAAGTATATTTAGAAAAAATTTAGTTTTAGGTTAGATCTTTTTTTATTGTTTGTTTTTGTTTGATCTCTCTTCAACCTCTATTCTGCATATGTTATTTTCGAAAAACTTAAGATAAGAACTAAAAAAGTGGTTAAGTAAAAGTTGATATTTTGGTTGGGCGAGAGATGTGTCTAACACCTTTTCTTCTCGTACCCTAGCTCCCGAACCATTATCTCTGGTGACGATGGACTAGTATCTTGAATTTTCTATTTTCTTGATTTATTATTAAAAATTAAATGGTGACTCTAATTGTGCGGCCCTTAACATGAACACATTTGGGGGGCTCTTTTTTCAAAAATATAAAATTCCGTTTTTCTTTTAAAAATCTTAAAACCGATAGCGTTTTAAAACCTATCAATATATATTTTAAAAGAGGAGGGCGATGCATTTTTCGAGAGGGTTCCTCACACCCACTGAAAGTTTTATCTTTTGGCCCAAAGTCAAGTCTTTGGGCTTGAATGCTTTTTTATTTGAGCTAACTCCATTCTTTCTATTATGAAGCTTGCTTCAAACATTTTCTTAAGCCCACTAGTCTTTTTTTTAAATTATCTATTTGGGCCTTGTGAAGTTCCACATTTTTACCTTCTTGTAATTGTTCTATCTTTGAGCCTTATTACTTTATTGTATTAAGAATTAGTTCTTAAGCTTGATTAATTTTTTTTGAATCTAAACAAACTTATTTGGGCCTGAATTCTACTCTTGAGCTCATAATCAACTCCATGTGTTCATAATCTTCTTGAACTTTTCCTTTCTAATTCCATCCACATAACTTTCTTCGAAATAGTCCAACCTTACTCGAATGTTTCTTTATCTAGGCATTTCTATTAGGCCTAATTCACGTATTATCCTTCCTTTTCTTATTTGGATTTTAGGTTTTCAAACACTAACCTCTTAGGGTTTACTTTTATTTTTATGAGTTTTATGATTATGAAAATACAGAGTGTTACAACATATGCCAGAGTTTTGTGTCATCCATGCTGGACTCTATTGGAGTGGAATAGCAACTTCACCTATAATGGTGTCCTCGACTATTCCGTACAGATTACTCACTTTTTGCCCCTTTATGATCACTAAATCGCCCTTTGTGATTTTTCTTACTCCACCTTTTTCCATATACATGCAACCCAATATATCCAAAGCTCTCAAAGAGATTAAATTTTTACTCAAAACTCGAGCATGTATGACACTACCCAAAACTGTTACAATCCCATCAAATATTTTGATTTTTACTATATCTATTCTAATGATTTTGTAGAATGTATCATTATCCATTAAAACAGTACCACGTTGTAAGGTTTATAAGTGTCAAACTAGTTCTTATTTGAACAAATATGATAAGAGCATCCAGAATTTAAAATTCATGACTCTGGTAGAAAATTACTACCTGAAGAAATTGATTAAATCTGCATCAACATCACTATCTGATTTGTCATCTGCACTACTGACTGATTTTGTGGGCATTTTTCCTTTATCTTTCTTCTCCATGGGCTATTTCAATTCTTCACACTAATTCTTATAATTACCAGTTTTGTGGCAGTAGAAACAGTTCAAATCCTTTTTACCTTTCCCATTTGACTACCTAATTCCTCTACCAAAACCTCTTCCTCTCAATTCGGTTCTTCCTCATTTTATCTCTAATTTTGCCACAACAAGGCCTTTAACACTCATCTCATCATCCCTCTTTATATTTTCATGTGACAAGAGAGCATAATCACCTCTTATAGTTTCAATGTCTATTCTTCATACATCAAAGTAGTCACCAAATGATCATAGAATATTAAAAGCGATGCTAAAAAGAGTATCGTCTTATCCTCATCATCAACATGTTCATCATATCCTGATAACTGTGTGATAAGCTTATTAAATACATCTAAATATTCTAATAGATTTGTATATTCTTTCATATGTAGTCCATACAATTGTTTCTTCGCGTACACCTTATGTGTCAAATTATTCTTCATGTAGAGGCTCTCTAACTTTTGTTTCAAATAGCATATTTCATCTTTTTGTCAATGATGCTATAAATAAGGTCATCGTCTCGATTTAGATGAAAATCACTCGCGACTCTAGCATTAAGTTTCTCTCAATCATCGTCGTCCATCTTTTCAAGCTTCTTAGCCTTACCCACGGTATCCGACTACCTCTAAATATGTTGTATCGGGTCCCAGGGGCCAAGATATCGACTCCCAAACCAAAGTCCACCAAAAATATTCATTCACGAGCCTTAGTCTTCGTATCAAATGTTAAGCGAATCCGAGTTAACTTGGCTAGTTAAAATTGTCTCTAAAAACAATATTTTTGTCTATGATGGATACCATACACAAAAATGGGTAAGAAGTTTAACAAATCCAATGCCACGGTAGCATCTGGAATGTCAAAAAACCTCTAAGGTGACGTCAAGTCAAACCACTTGTACTAGAGTTCTAACAGTGTCCCGTGGATCGAAGCACACAAATTTTTCTTGTCTCCAAAGCAATCCCTATGGCTCTCCAATGCGGCAGGAAAAAAAAGTGGCCCAAAAGAAGCCACATGACTCGAAATCCATGTGTTGACACATTGTGGTCCCTGTAGCTCTTAAAGGCCGCACCTTGCGGTTTTCGAGTGTCGTAGAGGCCAAGGTTTTTTATAAATAGCAGTACACCCCTTCCTTTCCTCATCCCTTTCCATTAAGAAAATCACACTCTCTCTTTGTCCTTTCTCTCTCTATAGAAAGCTTTCTTGGCGCAAAAGCCCTGACAGCCAGCCGAGGCCCCAACTTCTCATCCTGACGCCCCAGTTCTGCTAGTTTTTTTCGAAATATCTCTAGGTTTTGTAATGTTTTCTTAAAACTCTATATTTTTAATTACTTTTCTAGCATGCCATTGCCTTTTCAATATGTAGAATAGAAATTTTAGTTTTTCATTTTACGCCGTTACTCTAAATATTCTCATATAAAATAAATAGTCTTTTTTTTCTATTTTACACCGTTACTCTTCCCATTTTTATACAATGTATCTCCTGCATATAATTTATTTCAACTAAAACATTCCCTATACAGAAGCTCTGCCAACACATCAACATTCTTTTTACAGCCTAAGAGAGTATGTTGTATAGTTGTCACTTCGGTGGATCTTATGTACCAAAAATGTAAAAGCTAGTACAATAACAAATATGATAGAGTGCCGTTCAAATACTTTTTAACATAAAATTATTTTTACAACCTAAGAGAGTATACTCTATAGTTGCCATCTCAGTGAATTTTTTGTATTAAAAATCTAAAAGACAGTACAATAACAAGCATGATAGTGTTGCCCTAATTTTTTTTTATCATAACATCATTTTCATGCATTCTTTTCACCATAAAATCTATCTACTATGCAGTTCTCCGCTCAAATATTTCAAACTCTATGATCATAACTTTCGTAGATGAATTGCGTTGGACTTGATTCCGAGTATGGATATATAGGAAAACATTCACGGCATGGTCCTTCAATTCCTTTTCTAAATCAATCTTCTCAAAATGTCCCTTCAGATGAACTACGTTGGACCTAATTCCTAGTATAGATGTGTAAGTAGCCATTGACGACTTGGTCCCATCAATTCCTTTTCTAAATCAATTTTCTCAAAATGGCCATTCAAACGAACTGCGAATGAACCTAATTCCTAGTATGGATACGTAGGTAGCCACGTATCGCTCGATTCCATCAAGTTTCCTTCTCAAACCCAGATGAACTACATTGGACCTGATTCAAAGTATGGATACATAGGCAGTCATTCAAGTATTAGTCCCATCAATCATTTTCCTAGATCAATCTTTTTAAATACATCAGGAGAACTACGTTGGACATGATTGTTAACTAAATGATGATCCTAGAGGGGGTGAATAGGATCTTTTAAAAATTACTTGAATTCTAAAAAACTATTTAAAACAATTAACAGCTAGCAACCTATATATGCAAACAAATATACACAAGCAACGATTTGATCTGATATGATCTTTGTTATCCCCAAGGTTTTAACGAATTAATTTATCGATTTTAATGATAACAAACAAAACTTTTAAAAAGAAATGTTTATATATGCTCTAAGCTTTATATATGATTTTAATAAGTATGATTACAAAGTTAAAATTGATCATATTCACCATATCAAATCATTGATCATATCTTATATATTCACTTAATCATCAAACTATGCTTAAATGCTTATCTAATAGGTTAACACCTATTATTGGGGTTAACTTTATATTTAATATTGATTGAAGTATTTTTAGGTATTAAAAACAAGTATCCAAATACTTTAAAACCATTTCCAAATAGAGCCTAAACACCAAAACCAAAACAGAGCACTTTGAATCGACCCACACCACCATATGAGTCGATCCAAACACAAAAAGACTCTATAAATTTTATCAGGAGTACCAATGAGTCGACCCAAACCCTTTCATGAGTCGACCCAAACACAATACATCTCTGTATCTTTAATAGGCGTAACCTTGAGTTGACCTAAGTCTCCTTTGAGTCGACCCAAACACAATATCCCTCTGTATCTTTAACAGGCATAGCCTTGAGTCGACCCAAGTCTTCTTTGAGTCGATCCAAATAAGCTTATCCTATGGATTTCTCTCAAGAGTAGCCATGAGTTGACCCGCTATCTTAATGAGGCGACCCAAGTCCTAAATCATATGCCAGAGTCAACATGAGTCAGCCCACGCCTCGACCCATCGCCTAACATAATATCATGAGTTGACCCAAGATCATAGTGAGTCGACCCAAGTCTAAAAATATATGTCAGTGTCGACATGTCTCAGCCCAGACATTGACTCAATGTGCAAAATGACATCATGAGTCGACCCAAGTAGTCTACGAGTCGACTCAAGAATAATGAGCTGGCACAGATCATCAATCAGTATACCCATAGCATCAGAACTGCATAACAACACTCATGAGTTGACCCAAAGTAGTCATGACTCGACCCACTAAAGTCCTCTGTCAAACAACAGAGAAGAAATCAATTTGAGTTGACCCAGATCATCAATGAGTCGACCCACAGTAGCCCTCTGTCAAACAATAGAGACGAAGATAATTTGAGTCGACCCAGTTATTATGTGAGTTGACTCACTGAAGGGGTAATCTTCTCCAAGGCATTTGAGTCGACCCAAACTCACTTTGATTCGACCCAAAAACTCGCTGTAAGCTGATTTACGTGACTTAAGGAGAAAAATGGTGATATCTCAGAGCATTAAATGCTAGAATTTGATCTTCAACGGCTATATTCAACCAGAAGTTATTGTGGAGATTTGTTTCAGTTGCAATCCTAAGAAGATATCTCAAATCATTGAAAAAGAGAACACAAGATCACATCTATTTATTATAGGATCTCGCTATAGTGAAATCAGATTTGATGTAAAGCGTCATTAATTTGAAATCAGATTTGAATTTTGAATTTGAAGAGCAGAGTCAAAAGAAAACAATGACAGAAATTAAATGTAAATTACTCCTCAGAATCAAAATTATTTATTGTAAAAATCTCTTCTCAAAGATACGATTACAGATAAATGTCTATAAAAAGACATTGTTTCTCAGAGAAATGTAAACCAAGAGAGAGAAACCCAATATATATTAGATCAGAATATCTTTCTATCAATCACTCATTTCAAGAGAGAAATCAAAAATAGAAGAGAAAATCTTGTATCACTCATTCAAGATCAGAAACAGATTTTCTCATCATTGATTCAGAAAAGACCCAACAATTACTATTCATCATCTTGTTCGTGGGTTCTTCATTACAGTGTTATAGTCGAAAAATCAACTCTTTACAGAAAGTAATTTTTCTTTGTAATTACTCATTGTAAAAGTAAGGGTGAGTCACCCTGTACTTCACTTTGTGTGTGGTTTAGCACAAAAAAAAACCCACAAGTGCTAGAAGTCCGAGAGCTTTAGAATGCAGCTTGGTAAGTCTTTAAAAAGGCTTGGAACATTAGATCACAAGTCCTAGAAGCCCAAAGGCTTTGGAATGCAGCTTGGTGAGTCTTCTGTAGAAAGCTGAAGCAGAAATCACAAGTGCTAGAAATCTAGAGGCTTTGGAACGCGGCTTGGTGATAGCTTGTAAAAGGTTTGAAACACACCCGTAAGTGTTCTCACATAGTGGAAAAATCTCAAAAGAAACTTGAGGAGTGGATATAGACTGGAAAAAGCCGAACCACTATAAAAACTACGGTGTCATCTCTTTATCTCTATCTCCTTACTGCCTTTATAATTATATATGAATATATATAATTATATCATTATATATATATATATATATATATATATATATATTACTGATATTGTTTAAATTACTTTTAAATTAATTTTTTTTAAAAGACCCTATTCATCTCACTCTAAGGTCATTCTTCGAATAATATTCTTTACAAATTAGATTTGATCCTCAGAGTAGCCGTTGCAATTCAAAATTTCTTGTAAAATTGCGCCGTAACTTCTATATGTTCTTCGCATCAAATCCTTGAGATTTCGTAATACTGTATTCCTTGATTTGTGCCATGAATCTTGGTGATCTAATCTTGAACTGATTTGAAATTATTTTCATGATTAAAACTGATCTTCATCGAGCCGTTTTAATTAAAAACTTTTCCTAGAATCGCGTTGTAAATGAAACTAATCTTCACCGGATTCGCGCTGTGTGATTTCCTTAATCCACACCCTTGGGTTGACTCACTTAGAGTTAGGTTGACTCAAGTTCCTTAAATCACAGTTTCTTCTTGCTGTGGATCGAATCATACAGAGGATGTGTTGACTCATATTTCTTAAATCTTGAATGTGTGTCAACTCATGCTGAGGTTGTGTTGACTCACTTCAAAATATTTACTTTGGGTCAACTCGTGATTAAGTTGGATCGACTCAAGTTGATGAACCCTTGGTTTCTTTTTTAGACCTTCAGTTGGGTCGACTCATGTGATACTTGCGTCGACTCATTCCTGCCTTGTGTCGACTTAGGTTCGCTGTAGAGGAAAGTCCAGAGAGTGGAGTGATTTATGTCGAATCACAAATGTCTTTGTGTCGACTCATGCCCGTCTACTAACCAAAGTACCGAGAGCTATCACTTTTATGTCGACTCATGATGGTCTTTGTGTCGACTCAAAAGTTGTGTTCCTTCTGAATTTTTCATATTTTGATTCAGAGCTTTATGCCTTATTTGGAAACTGATTTTTTAAGTATTCAATACTTGATTTAATACCTGAAATCACTTCACAACTTGTTAAATACATGGTCAACCCCAATCATGGGTGTTAACCGTTCATAAGCATTTAAATTCATTTGAACGTTTAATTTAGATTAAAAATTTATTTGTTATTATTAAAATTAATAAACACATCATAAAATATTGGGGCTAACAATGATTCCTGGTATGGATATGTAGGTAGCCATTCACGGCTCGATCCTAATAAATTCATGCTTTAAATCCATATTTTCAAACAAAATTTTTTAAAATTGTCCATTTTTTACGAATTACGTCGGGCCTGATTCTTAGTATGGATACGTCGACAGCCACATATGGCCTAGTCCCATCAAATCCCCTTTTGAAACCCGTGTCGAATTATATTAAACTTGATTCCTCTCAAGGATACATAGACAATCATTTTGACTCAGTTTAAAATATTTTCAAAAAACTTGTTTATTTGTTTAAGAAAATAGATATATCTTTCGAAATCATATTCTTATAGTAAAAAAAATACAGTACCGCAATGATGTTGTGGAGTGCCTAACACATTTTCCATAGGTAACAGTGAACCCTCAAACTTTTTTTTCTCAAGTTTGAAGACCAAAATGAGCCATCAGGCTGAAAACTTTTAATGCCTTTTTAAAATTCAAATCAAGCTTTTATTTCTAAATCTTAAGCTATTCGTTATTGGAAAATAAAAAATAATTTAAGGGGGTGATATGACATACCTAAACTCAATGCTTGGTGGCGACTCCGTATTTTTCAAAATAGGCATGAATTATAAATAACAAACTGTGGCCAAAAGGACTAAAATTCGTCGCAAAGATTTCAAACACCCCGCGAGAGAGGGAGACGCAAAATCGAGAAATGACACAATACCACTCCTTGTGCCACAGATAAGATCTTTAATCCAAGTAAGATGAATAGAGAAAAATAAGCAAACACAATAAAAAATACAAGATATACGTGACTTGAGAATGTGTTTACATCCATGGGGCGAGGAGAATCAATTCACTATACTCAATACGAATTACAAATCTTAAACTAGAGCCTCTCACTTGCCTCTCTGAAGTTCTGGGCTTTTTGGTTAACCCTAATGGAAAATAAGGGTTTACAATTTATAGGGGCTCAAAACATGACCTAAAAACAAAACGATTCACGCAACCAGTAGTAATTTCATTCGGACACCCGAGGCCTCTATTCAGACGCTTGTGGGCAGTGGCTCATATGACAAAATCACACCACCTCCGTCTTGACGGTCCATGCCCCTGTCCAGATGGTCGCGCCTGGTGACCAACTCAAGCATTCTGTCTTCAACCATCTAAACGGTGGCCAAAGCCATCAAAATGAAGGCCAAAGCAATCCAAATGAAACTTTCACAAAATAGAGACAACTTCAAAAAAAATCATAGACACTATCACATCACCCCAATTAACCCAATCGAGATCAAGATTGTCCCTCTGTGTCACACTCCAAATTTTGGAACGGTGACCGATCATGAATTGTGGGTCTTAGCCCAACTAATCCAAGAAAGTCTTAATTTATTTATTTAGCTAACAATATGCTAAATCAATATTATCATGAATTTAATCTATTAAAACCCGAATTCATAAATGTGGGTCAACAGCCCAACTATCACAATAGCTCATAGTCAATATGATTAACTTTATTCAATTGCGGAAGCAGAAATAATTTAATTATTTGATTTCTTTGAATGCGGAAGCACAAATATAAATGCATAATGTATGTCCTAGAGGTCTTTATGTTGGATCCCTTGAAGCAGTTGAGTCCATCATCAAGCTTCTCCTTTGATTACCTGAAAATATTTTAGTATTCTACATCAACAAAAACTGGTGAATGGAATACGCATAATAATACAGTTCCAAAATAGGGATAAAATAGATTTGTACACTTACATAATCATGGCAGAAAATATATATAATATCCAAAGAGTTTAAACATTCAATTCGTTGTTTCATTCACATCTCATTCCATTTTATTTCGTTACATAACATTTTATCATTTTATCTCATTCATAATCTCATATTGTTAATTCAATACGTAACCTCTTTTCATTGATTCACTTCATCCCTTATCAATCTTATATACGTATATATAGATATATGTATATATGTATATATTCATTACATTTTGTTTTCTTTTTCTTTTCTTTTGAAAAATACATACATTTTTCTTTTCAAGTTGGACGTTAAGTGTCATCATCTCATAATAATATGGTAAATGCGACATGCTCATACAAGAGTGGGAATAAATCAATCCATGCAACATGAACGACCGGTGCATATATAAAGTATCAATGTTAATTACTCGGGGTCTCTTGATCCTTAGATCCAAATATCGACCTTAGAGTCACCACATGTTGGCAGCCCGGGACTTTTCCTTAATCGATTTCGGTTAAGGTCACCGGACTCACATCGGGCTATCCCTTAACCGTTGAGTCAACTAAGGTCACCACGATTTCAAACGGTCATTTTTCTTAACTGGCCAAAGTCCTTCACAATCAAAATTTTAAAAAAAACCCACTACCATACTCATCTCACAAAATTAGATTTTGCCCTTAATTAAAATTCTGTTATAATTAATTAGTTATTCCTTTACCAAAATGGAATTTAATTCTCGAAATGAATTTCTCAAATTTCCAAATTACAAATTTTAAATTAATGTTAATGAATAATTTTATTCCATAATTAAAACGTTCAAATTTATTTTTATTCTAACCATTTGTATTTGTTAATTAATTCATTTTAGTTAGATAATTTATTACTTTATTTAATCATGTTTCATTTAGTTAAATTAGTTTAATTAACAAATTTTAATTAACTAACTTGATTATTTAATAATAAATTTTAAAATTAAATAATTTACCGGGTTTTACACCGAAAGATTCGAGAAGTTCTTGTTGTAGATCTGATTCAAACCTACCAGAATCAATAGGTATAATTTTTTGAACTCTGGATAATCGATCTAACATCTGTGTTAGCATCTAGTCTAAGATCTGTCGACATTTTTATTCCGCTAATCCAACACTGACCGCATAACCATTCTTTCAAAACATGTTTTTCTTAAAATACTTGAGTCCTATACTGATTTTTAATTTCTGTTGAGCCTATTTAAGTTTCACATAATGCTTCATATAAACCATTTCTATATTTACAGAAAAACACCTTCGTACGTTTGTTTTCGACGCACAACTAATTTTCAATCAAATTTCATGTTTTTATGCTATGAAAATGCGTTGGTCATATTGATTATGTGTTTTTATGAATCTAAAACAATTTTATGAAAAATTCACACACGAATCAGGCACTTTCAAATCTTTTTAATCGCCGCTTGATTCATTTCCACGATACTTCTACGAAGAATCTTAACACGAGACCATGTGGGGCCCATCTGTAAGTTTTCATAACCCAAAACCTACTTTTATAATGTCTATAGGCCTTAGAATAATAGCCCAAACTCTTTCCTAAAATTTAGATGGTTTTCGAAATCCAGCCCATCTGAGCTCATTCCAGGGCCTCTTGGCTCGAAAACTATTTTTTTGACATTATATGTCGAAAATGCATATTTTTTCAAAAAATTTTTAAAAATATCATCCAAAAGATGTTTTCATGTTGGAATGTCAGTTATATGTTTTGTTATACATAAATTCCATATTCAAATCCATGCTATGATTTATCATTTCTTGAACCTAGTATCATGATTAGTGCATAAGAACGTAGTGGTACGTGGTTAAGTCCCCCTTTAACGTGGTCACTGAAATGAACTCGAACAGGAGAACTACCATGGTTTAACCCCTATGTTAGATAAATGGTTCGTATATTTGCTATTAGGTAAGTAAAAAAGATTTGAGCTTAAAGATTATTCTCGGTTATTCCGAATGTGTTAAAGAGTTATGAATCTCTAAGATTCTATTTTTACATAGTGTGTTTATTTTACACTTCTTGCATTCATGAGACAAAAGTACGGCCACAATCACTCTTAATCATTTTAATTTGCTTTTAAACGTGAACATACCTAGTCATGTTATCTACCATTCATGTATTAGTTATGTATATGAACTTAAACTCAAGAACTAATAGTGATGAGTAGAGGTTAACCATGAGATTATGTTTTAAAAGAAAGAGAAAGTCGGGAATAAGTGGGGGTGGGACGGAGATTTTTTGAAAATATTTTGTAAATTTTAAAATGATAATATTAATAAGAGTTAAAAATAATATAGTAAGTAAAAAATAATAATTGATGAATGATTAAAATTAAAATATAAAAAAAGATGAAAATCATAAATAAATATAATATTTTTATGTTTTAATCTTATTATTTTTTAAAAAATAAACTTTATCTATATATTTAT
>JAUTBS010009992.1:0-14619 GCA_032361285.1 Aequorea victoria
ATGATGATGATGATGATAGCACCGATGATGGATTGCAACGTCGACGATGATGATGGTGTTGGTGGTGTTGCTTGGCGGTGGTGATTGCGGTGGTGGCGTTGTGGCAACGGTGTGCGAGAGGGAGAAGCCGAGAGGGAGAGGGAAAGATATCACAGATGGATATTAGGGATGGTGGAGAGAAATTAGGAATGGTTTCAATATATACTAGTTTGTAGAGATTACGAAAATTTCACAATTCTCTCTCTTGGTTTTATCTTTTAGATTTGAAAAGATAGTCATTTGTTATCTTGGAAAGCTTGGTCTCCACCTCATCATTCCCTATTTTAAATTTTAACAGATTATTCACTTTCTTATTTGTTTATTCTTTCTTTTGTTATTATTCCATTTTTGTCTTTCTATTTCTATAATAAAGAATATCTTAGTTAAATTTTAAATTTATCTCATCTCATTATATTTTTGTTTATTGTTATCTTATCATTATTCTCTAAAAATTTTGAAACATCTATTAAAATAATTAAATTTCTCTTCACTAAATTATTTTAATTTAATAATTTATTATCTCAAATTTCTCAGGTTTTACAAGTTATCTCTCACTCCATTGCTTTTTTACTGCACCTCACCTAATAGTCTAGCATGCATTTTGGATGGAATTGCTGCCCATGTTTTCTTATTGTAATGCATTTCCTGATTTTTAGATGTTTTGCTTGGTTTTTTTTCTGGTGTTTAAGTTTCATGAAGATGAATTTGAAACTTAAAACTTAAAAAAACTCATAAATTTTTTTATCGGGGGTTAAAAAGTAAATTAGTCTTCAATTGGCCCAGAAATTGGCGCTAACACATCACTTTAGACTAAAAAAACTTGTGAGAAAAGACGGAACATCAATAGGCGGTCCGGTTAATAAATTATAAGGAAGTTTATCAAATTTAAAACTTAAAGAAACTCGTAAAAACTCCTTCGGGAGTCAAGAAGTAAATTAGCCTTCAATTGGCCAGAAAATCAGCGCTAACACGTCACTTTATACTAAAAAAATTTGTGGGAAAAGATGGCATGTCAATAGGAGTTCCGATTAGAAAATTACAAGAAAGTTTGTAAAATTTAAACTTAAAAAAACTCGTAAAAACTCTATCGGGGGTCAAAAAGTAAATTAGCATTCAAATGGTCTAAAAATCAGTGCTAATAAGTAACTCTAGACTAAAAAGACCTGTGAAAATAGACAGCACATCAATAGGAGGTCCGGTTAGAGAATTACAAAAAAGTTTATAAACCTTAAAACTTAAAGAAACTCGTAAACACTCTATCGGGAGTTAAAAATTAAATTAGCCTTCAATTGACCCAGAAATTTGTGCTAACACGCCACTTTAAACTAAAAAAACTTGTTAAAATAGATGACACGTCAATAGGAGGCCCGATTAGAGAGTTACAGGAAAATTTGTGAAACTTAAAACTTAAATAAACTCGTATAAACTCCATCGGGGTCAAAAAGTAAATTAGCCTTCATTGGCCCAGAAATGTGCGCTAACACGTCACTTTAAACTAAAGAAACTAGTGAGAAAAGACGGCACGTTAATAGGAAGTTCGGTTAGAGAATTACAAGAAAGTTTATGAAACTTAAAATTTAAAGAAGCTCGTAAAAACTTCACCGGGAGTCAAAATGTAAAATTTGCCTTCAATTGCCCTAGAAATCGGCGGTAACACGTCACTTTAGACTAAAGAAACTTATGAAAAAAGATGACATATCAATAGGAGGTCCGCTAACAAAATTACAAGAAAGTTTGTAAAATTTAAAACTTAAGAAAATTCGTAAAAACTCCATCGGGGTCAAAACATAAATTAGCCTTGAAATGGCCCAAAAATCGGCACTAACATGTCACTTTGGACTAAAGAAACTTGTGAAAAAAATGGCATGTCAATAGGTGGTCTGATTAGAAAATTACAAGGAAATTTAAAACTTAAGAAAACTCGTAAAAATTCTATCAGGGGTCAAAAAGTAAATTAGCCTTCAAATGGCTTAGAAATCGGCACTAACACGTCACTTTAAATTAAAGAAATTTGTGAAAATAGGCGGCACATCAATATGAGGTCCGGTTAGAGAATTACAAGCAAGTTTGTGAAACTTAAAAGTTAAGAAAACTCGTAAAACTCTATCGGGGGTTAAAAAGTAGATTTACCTTCAATTAGCTCGAAAATCAACTTTAACACGTCACTTTAGACTAAAGAAACTTGTCAGAAAAGACGGAACTTCAATAGAAGGTCCGTTAAGAGAATTACAAGGAAGTTTGTGAAACTTAAAACTTAAAAAAAACCGTAAAAACTCCATCGGGGTCAAAAAGTAAATTGACCTTCAAATGGCCTGAAAATTGGCACTAACACGTCACTCTTTATCCGTTGAGATTTCTATCGCCTCAATAGCAGAAAAGTGGTGCGGGTGTAAACCCAACTTAAATTGAAAAGAGAAACTTTGAGATTCTCATTGCCTCAACGTCCAAGAAAAGGGTGTGGGCGAAACCCAACTTAGAGAAATGTCGAGATGTCAATCGCCTCAACACCTCGAGATTTCCTCGGAAGATCCTAGAGAAAGAAAAACAAAAGGGGTGCAGGTGAAAATTGGCCCAAAAAAGGAGAAAGGTTAGTGCCTCGACTAACGACTACAAAGCTCGGGACAACCTCAGAAGGCTCCGGGAGAGAGAAAAAGAGGCGCGGATAATGAAACCCGACTGAAAAAGAAAAAAAGTTGGGGCCTCAGCCCAACGACGAAAATGCACAGGACGACCTCGGGGGGGTCCCGAGAGAGAGTAAAAGAGGCTAGGGTGATGAAACCAGGCTCAAAACAAAATAAAAAGATCAGTCCTCGACCCAATGATGAATAAGCTTGGGATGACCTCGAGGGGTCCTAAGAGAGAGAGAAAAAGAGGCTCGGGTGATGAAACTCGACTCAAAATAAAGAAAAAAGGTCAGGCCTCGGCCCAACAACGACAAAGCTCAAGACAACCTCGGAGGGCCCTAGGAGAGAAAAAGAGGCTCGGGTGATGAATCGGGCTCAAAACAAAAAAAAAGGTCAGACCTTGGCCCTACGACGACAAAGCTTGGGACAACCTTGGAGGGTCTCGAAAGAGAGAAAAAAGAGGCTCGGGTGATGAAACCCGACCCAAAAAGAGGAAAGATAAAATCTACACTAATCAATCATAATTAAACAATAAAATAAAATACATAACCTTACAAGATATTTTTCTAAAGGAAAAGTTATAAGAAACTAGATGCAATAAAAATGAGGCTCGTAGTCCAATAACCAGGTAACTTTTGAATAGAGTCAAGAATATACCTCCAATGCCAGGTATGTGCAAGGCATGGTCAAACGGTACACAATAATCTATTTTACTATATCCAAAGGGGCATACAGCCAGAAGGCTTGCCTACTTCTTCCACATTTCCCCGAGACAGTAAACTGCCGAGATGAAGGGTAGGCTAAGCAATTGGCTTATTTTATTTTCTTCTTTCTTCTTTTATTTTGGAAAAATAACCCTGGAAAATGGAAGAAATGAGATAAAAAATGATGCAATGCAATGTTAATACTAATGAGAAACTTAATACAAGAACATTGAAGTATTTTTCGAGTTTAGCTCACTTTCTTAAGTAGTCCCCAGTAGAGTCGCCACTATGAAAAACTCTCTCAAAAAATGCACTGCCCTCCTCTTTTAAAAAGATAGAGTTTAAAATGCTCTATATTTTAAGGTTTTAAAAGAAAAGTGAGGTTTTATATTTTTGAAAAGAGAGCCCACCAAACGCGTCTATGTTAAAGGCCGTACAATTAGAGTCGCAACTTGGTTTTAATGTTAAACTAAGAAAATAGAAAATTCAAGGTACTAGTCTGTCGTTATCAGAGATAATAGTTCAGGAGCTAGAGTATGAGAAGGGAAGGTGTTAGACACCCCTCTCGCTTGACCAAAAGATTGGCCTCTACTTAACCACTTCTTAGTTCTTGTCTTAAGTTTTTCAAAAGCAACATATAAAGAATGGAGGTTGAAGAGAGATCAAATAAAATCAATCAATGAAATAAAATCTAACCTAAAATTAAAGGATTTTTAAGCATACTTACACTTAATTACATTTCAAAAGGGGAGATGACATCATATCAGTATGCTTTTACAGAAATAAAATGAATACAGAGGCATACGACTACTGTAAAAATATGCAGAAGCTTACTGGAAAGTCATTGGTTTTTTAAGAGGTGGCGCACGCCACCTCTAAACCTGGCGCATAACACTTGACATAGCGCACGACACTTTAAACTCTTTGAAAATATTGCGCATCACTATGGAAGAGTGAGCTCGACACTTTGAGGACTAAAATTGGTTACTATTTTAAGAAAAATAGGGTATTCATGTGCAAAATTGTTTTATATTTGAAAGAAAACATGAAATATGGAATTTTCACATGGTAAGTTTTCAACACATAGTATAAAGCTTACGTTGCATGCATCTTTGTATCGAACACACGTATATATGAAGCTAATAAGTAGTACGACATGCTTTCTGAAGATAGAAAGAAAAGATGTTTGGATAGAAATAAAAAATAGAACCGGAGAGAATGAGGCCAATGACCTTTTTCTCCCCTTTATCGATAAAAACTAATGAAAAGACAAACTTTCCGAAAATCTCAATTCACATGAAAGTCTCGAACGAAGTCACAATTGCTATCCAGTAGCCTCCTCATATGCTACGCGTCTTATCCCGGGAAATTTTTTGTATAGTCTCGAGTCATCGGAACTTGGCCGGTATAGGGGAATTTGGGTAAGGTATTGGTTTGTGTTTTTGTATAGTATAGGTGTTGGTATTGTTTCAATTCAATTCTTAAAACTCATTACTCTTAGATCCATTAATTCATTACTGATTACCACTGATTTCCCATGAAAGGCTGGGGTAGGGGTCTTATTTATAGAGGTTTGGGCGAGGAAGCTGACCAATGGCAGAAGCTTTCTCTCAAGGTGGCGTGCGACACCTTGGTCATGGCGCGCGGCAGGGTATAGGTGTCGTGCGCTTGGGTGAACCAACGCGCGCCACTTTGGGTAAGTTTAATGAGAATGTAGTATGCGTCACTTTGAGGTGGCACATGCCTATTTTTGGAAAATGTAGCGTGTGCCACTTTGAGGTGGTACGCGCCTGATTTATAAAAAGGTAGCGTGCCCCACTTGAAGGTGGCGAGCGTCTAGTTCAAAAAGGTGTGCCAAGGGTGTTTTTAGTAGTTTTGTATTTTTTTGGGTGTAGTGGGGTATTCCTAGGAATTTTAGGATTGTACAGAGTTTTCTTCAACGCGATTTATGCATATAGTCATCCTCGGAGATAAATTGAACAAGCTTAATGCGCGGGTTAGTCAAAATTAGGGTGTCTACAATGCCTTCCTCAAAGGTATTCTCTCAAACTTATTTTCTAAAAATGACTTTCCAGCCTTAAAGTGTTTTTCAAAAAAGAGGAAAAAAACTTTTTGTCTATTTCTAGACATGAAACTTGTTTATCAACTGCCACATGAACAATGTTAGTCTGATGTTTTACGAAGAAGTACGTAGGCAACTCAAAAAATACCTGAGCACGATCAAAATAAATTCTTAATTTTCATTGATATTTTAGTTTTAGACCTGGGCATCATGCCATGTCAAAAATGTCGTGTCTTCTTCTTTGATATTCACTCCTATAAACATGTTGTTACATGAGCTCTCTAAAAAAAAAGTATCTGTAGACACCCTATTTTGACCAGGCATGATGCACTAACCCGCTATGTAGCCTTGTCCTATGATGAACACATTTCTAGGAACAAGAATGGTTTTTCAATGAGATCGAATTGATATGAGAGTCACTCAAAGTTAAAATTACTTCTAAACCTACATCCGTTTCAGCTGATTTTTGACTAACCTTTTTTAAACACCCTTCTATCACTCACTAAGTCTTTTTTCAAGCCAACCAACCTATAAACGCCTTGTTTAAGCCTTTTAGGATCCGTTTCAAAATTTGGGTAAATCCTTTTTACCTTTCGGAACACCCAAAACATAAAAAAACTCCCTGAACCTTCCACATAGATGAACCGGCCCTCAAGGCCTTGACCCTAGTGCTGAAGCTGCCCTAGGATCAGAGGGTCGGCCCTATATTGTGGCCTCCTCCCCTTTGGCCGAACCAGTCCTACATGGAGTCCCAACCCGGATAAACTCTTTTTCGACCAAGTTACCTCCTAATTGGTTCACCTGTGGCCCAGGCTTTTCTGGCCTAGTCCCACATTGGAAAATCAAGTTTTTTAGCTCCATCATATCCACTATATAAATTGACCTTGCGCTCCCTTTTCAATTCATTCCGAATTTGAAAAACTAGAGACCGCATTTGTGTCCTCGAAGGATCTAACAACTTACGAGTTGTAAGATCCTCGTTTTAAAGAACTTTGAATCTTTTAGTTTAATCTTTGAGTGTTCGAGTATCGGGACGATCGAAGAAAGAATCGTTCGAGTTTATCATCAAAGATTGTAAACCTGAGAGCACGTCAGGCCGATCGGTGATCTATCATTCAATGTTAGTTCTTCTTTCTTCTCTTAATTATTTTATAATTAGTTTATAATTGTTAGTATACTCATAATATAGCCATATTGTTCCTAGCTTAGGATAAAGTCACTCAACGACTTTTGACCCGATAGGGGTTGACATGCATACTTTGCTGCTTTAGAAAATAATTTTTGAACCAATTAAGACTCAAATAAAACTTTTTATTTTTTTAAAACATTCCTTAGCCCTCTTCAAAACCATTTCCACGTTTCAAGCATTTTCTCTTCCTTTGTCCGTTTTTGATGGACGGCCCAATAATGGATAAAACTCATAATTTTATGCTATAAAACATGTTTTTCACTTTGATCATGTATTTTTATAGATTAAAAACTACTTTTAAAAAAATTCATTCATCCATCATGCGCTTTGCAAACCTTTTAAAGCTCTGCATTATTCATTTCCAAATTATTTCCAAAAGTGTCAGTTTTTGACATGGAACCCGAGTAGGACCCGTTTTGCATGACTTATGATTTAGAAATTATTTTTTTAGTAATTTATGCTAATAGCTAGAACCCTTTCCTAAAACTTAGCTATTTTTTGAAATTCGGCCCACTGAGGCCTACTCCAAGGTCTCCCAGCCCAAAAATTATATTTTTGACATTTTATATCCAAATTATATATTTTTTTGAGGGCTTGTCAAAAATACTAATAAAAAGGTAATTTTCATTCTAGAACATTAGGTTATATCTATCACATGGTAGAGACCATGTTAGAATTTACTACTTTCAAAACATAACATCATACCGATTATTACACAAGAACATAGTATCATGCGATTTAGTTCACAATCGATATCAACTATTGGTTCACAAATGGGTGAGATTTCTATTGAGGTCAACAAGATCGGTAAATTAAGTATCGACGCTCAGTATTTGACGAATAATATTATACTGACGGAAATTACATCTGATTCAAGTTGATGATACTTCTTTGGGCCTGCTTATAGGTTTGATTATGTCAAACCCTGTAGGTGAATTTTAATTCAGAATATCAATAGGTTAAGCAGGGTGTACTTGAGGTTTAGAGGTTGATCAAATAGGATTTTCAGTAATCTAGTTTGATCTTCGAATAGCTGTAATCTTAAATGTAGGAAGATAATTAAGCATTTAGTAATTAGAAATTCGAGACATAATTCGAGATAGGATCGGGAGTTCAGTCAATGCCTTTAGTGGAATAAGTCTTAACTCGTGTAAAAAAGAATAGAACCTGGGCATGAATTAGCGGCGTTCGATTTTTTACACGATTAGCCCATACCTTATTTTTTCTTGTGGTCCCTTACATAGCCCGAGCTTGCACTCTCTAATTTTCTCAAGATGGTTTCAATATCCCTATGTTCAATTGGATCAATGGTTTAATGGTCGGATTTATCTGCAATTGAATTGGAGCATGCGGGGGTATTTTGGTTAAGTGGACACCTAAAAGGAACCTATGGTTTTAACCGTAGCCTTTTAATCCTTAGTCAAACAGTAAGCCGCCCCTTCTCTTAATTTTACTCCATCTTTCTCTCTGTCTCTCCATCTCTTTCTCATTATGTATTCCAGGGAACAATATTGTGTAGAACAACTTTTTAGTTAGCTTTAAAAAGAGAGAATAGTTGGAGAAAAAGAGATTGTACTTTTGAGATTCAAACCTAGAGGATACGGGTAGAGACTCGAAGATTGATCGTAGTTCACTCTACATTCTTTGAGACGTGCAAAGGGACATACGTGAGAAGATCACCATATCGTCTCAACGGATTTTTCTTGTTGCAGTCACAGAGATCAACCTACTAGATTTTTATAGGTATAATTTTTATTCTGCACTATTATACATGTTCATCGTATATTCAATTTACGTATGTGTATCAAGATCCCCGGGACCCAACAAGTGGTATCAGAGTCCACTAATACCATTCGTAGATTGAACGTACGTGCGTACTAATCTTTATTTTGCAGTCGAATACCACTGTTATGATCCATTGATTGAATGAATGGTTTTTTATGCTTTCATGGTTTCCCCCGGCGGATTGAATCGTATAGAATAAATGTGAACTCTATGTATAAGGCATAAAAATTAAATGTATTTTTTATTCTTTCAATTTTTCTTTATTTGATTCGTATCTGGTTTGAATATCGATGAACGAAAAATGGGATGAAATGGTTGTGTGAGAAAACAGAGCAATCTAGCAGAGGTGGCGCGACGTCGACGGAGCCAGGCGGTGGGGTATCAAGTGGCGCTGAGGCGCACTGCCAACATCAGGAACGTCCAGATGCAGGACAAAATGTCCAGACATTTTATTCCTCGTAAGGGTTACGAACGTCTGGATGCAGGACGGAACGTTCGAACATTTTTCTCCAGTAGGTTCGTAAGGGTTACGAACGTTAGGATGTCGGGACCAGCGTCTGGACGCCGTCGCGTGAGAACCTCGCACAAATTAGGATTTTGGGAGATGTTTCCAAGATTTTGGGATATATCTTCAATGGTTGTTCTAGTGGCTTAGATTTGTTTGGCGGATGGACGGCTTTGATCATAACAATGATTTATTATTTTATTTCTATTTATTATTTGTTTGGATGCATGGTTTATTATTATTTATTTGTATGTTTTTTTTAACAAATCGGTAATACAAAAAAAGAATATTTTTTATCTAAATAAATGTGAAATTAAATATGTTTTATTTTAATTTAAACTTAAACTAAAGATAATTTTAATTAAATAGGAAAAATCCTGATTTTAATTATTTCTTTGTTTAAAGTTTTTTTTAAAAACAATGATAGCACTATATTTAAAGTGTGAAGTTTTATAATTTATTTAGAGTTTTCAAGGTTTTAACGAATTCGTTTAAAATTTGAATTAAATAATTTCTCGTAATTAAATATTTTTTTATATTAAACATAAAACTTTAAATTGATTAAATGGGTAACATGAATTTTAATCAGAATTAAAGTTTTGTTTAATATTAAACAAATATTATTTGTTAGATTTTCAAATTAATTAAATAGAAATTTTTTTAATTCCTCATTTAATTAAAGAATTAAAACGTTGTTTTAATTAATTTTAGAATCAACAAATATTTTTTTTAAAAACTCTCATTTTTTTTCTTCAAAAAATTAAGTGAGAGAGAGATTTAGTCACATATAAATCATACGGTCTCCATTACTTATTCGTTGGTGATGCAATTACAGTCTGCGTGTCGGCTTCGATTTTGGCCTCCCCATCGGATGGGCTGTAGTTGTGGGTTACCGCACCGGTTCTCTGAAATGAGTGATTCGATAAAGAATATCAGTATAATTATAACATCTCCATCTGAGAGATCTGATACAAGAACACAGTCTTTTCGAATTAAAGTGGTGGTATAAAGTTAAACAGAGATAATAGTATCCTCCCCATCGGAGTTACTATTATTATTTTTCGAGATCAAAGATATATCGGCTGTTTAATTTTACTTAGAATGTTTGATTTTTTGAAAATTAAAATTAATTAATTTTGGGTTAACCCCGACAAATATTGATTGGTAGACGTCCACACTATCGTGGCCTGCTATATCACAGTGTACTGGATTGCCGATTAATTGTTTTAAAATCATGGTTGAGAGTACCAAATTTTAAATTGAATTAAAATAAATTTTCATGAAATTAATTAAGTTTATTTTGATTCTTAGAAAACTAAAATGGCTTTCAACTCACTTGCAACAATCCTCAAAGAAAATAAGCTTACAGATCGAATTTTATCACATGAAAAAAAAATTTAGACATTATGTTGACTTCTGAGAATTATGAATTTATGTTTGATATGGTCTGTCCACCGGTACCTGGTGAAGGGGTATCCGATGAGGAAACTCAGCTTTACCAGAGGTGAATTAAGACCGATAGGATGATTCGGTGCTATATACTCGCTTCCATGTCAGATGTACTGTAACATCAGTATCAGTCTATGGAGACTACCCTTGACATGATCTTAAGCCTGACAGAAATGTTTGGGGCTCAGGGTCGTGTGGCTAGGCAGGTCACCATGAAGGCCTTAATGAACACAACCATGGTCAAGGGTACACTGGTTAGGGACCACGCTTTGAAGGTGATCGGTCTTCTTAACGAGCTTCAGGTCCTAATAGTAGAAGTTAATCGAAAAACCCAAGTTCATATCTTGCTCCAGTCACTGGCCGACTCATTTCAACAGTTCCACCTGAACTACAACATGAATAACTTGGATTTCACTTTGACAGAACTGTTGAAAGAGCTTCAGGCAGCTAAAAATGTTATCCGAAAATTGACTAGTGCCTTTGTTGCTGAGAAACGTTCTAATTCTAAGCCGAAAGACAGAAAGAAGAAGAAAAAGGTTCAGCAGCAATTTAAGGCACATGGAGTCTGCCCAGCTCAAGGTAATATGAAGAACCCAATGGGCAAGTGCTATCATTGCAAGAAGTCAGGACACTATAAGAAAGATTGTCCAAATCTTCTCAACAAAAGAAACACATAAGATAAATCTTATTCTCTAGTTGTTGAAATATGTTTAGCGGTATTATCTATCGGTACCTGGTGTGTAGATACGGGAGCCACTAATCATGTCTGCAATTTATTGCAGGGGTTCTAGGAAACCAAGCAGCTTAGGGATGAAAAGATCTACCTACACATGGACAATGCTACTAGAACTGTTGTTATTGCTGTGGGAGATGTTATTTTATCTTTTGGTAGAAATAAAAGTTTAATTTTAAAGAATGTTCTTTATGTACCTTTAATCAGGAGAAATTTAATTTTAGCTTATACTTTAATTCGTGATGGATATTCTATTTATTTTAATAATGAAGTCATTATTAAGGATACTAAACATGTTATCTGTCGTGGTAGATTGATGAATGATTTTTACATATTAAATCTTGATATTTCTGCAACGCAACATAACGAGGTGAATAACACGTGTGTATTATCACTTACAAGAAATAATTCTTCTTTGACAAACCAAACATATTTTTAGCACTTACATCTAGGTCATATTAATCTAAAAAGAATTCAAAGACTGGTAGAAGATGGACATTTAGGTTCATTGAAAGTGGAGGCACTTCTAGTCTATGAATCCTATTTAGAAGGTAAGATGACAAAAATGCCATTTTTGTCAAAAGGATATAGAGCCAAAGATGTATTAGAATTGGTTCACTCAGATTTATGTGGACCTATGAATATCCGGGTGAGAGGTGGCTATGAGTACTTTGTTAGTTTCATTGATGATTACTCTAGGTATGGATATTGTCAAACCCCGCCCCGAGCACCGGGCACGGAACCTGATGATGGGTACACAACCCAACATTCTTAACAACATTCACAACATTTAAGCATAATTTTTTTTTTCTTTTAACATGGAATCAGAACTTTATCTTTAGGCCCATTATGGCATCCAAAAATTTATACAAGAGGACTCACAGCCTCATCAACATCATCTCATTAATTACATTCCAAAAAGGAAAAACAAAAGGTGTTTCCAAAACCCAACTTCCCTACAACCTTCTTTAAAAGTCTAAGACCACAGTGGACCACACCGGACATAGACCTGACGTCAAAAACTGCCAAAAATATCAATATGTGTGGGGGTGAGCTATAATCCACGTGCTCGCCAATCACTAGCAACGGTATTATAAATGGCACAATAGAAGAAAGCATTTCATCACTTAGAAAGCAAGGTAACTTTTCACAAAACATACTTTCATCATAAAAGATTCTAAGTTATCAACTTTTCATAAATCACCTCATAGAAGAGGGTTTTCCAAGTATTAATCCATTCTCGATCTTTCTTTACTTTTCATCTTCATTTCGTTATTTCTCTTAGGAAAATGTTGTTCATCATCTTTTCGTTAATTATCTTTCCGCTCATTATCTTTCAAAACACAATCTTTTATTTTGTCATCATTCACCTCTCAGTGGAAGAATTTCCACAATCATAACATCATCACTTCTCAGTGGAGGATTTTCCAACAACCACCTCTCAACAGAGAATTTTTCATATCATTTTCGTTTATTCACTTAGTAGTGATAATTATGTCTTTTCATTTCACACATCCACTTTGTAGTGGTAACATAATCATTCCTTTATTAATCATACTTTCTCATAAAGCCTTGGATTGTATTAACCTCTCAACCAGTAGTTGTTACAGTACTGCACCCTCAAATATTCTGCATACTCTTAATTGGACAGTGTTAAGGATTATTCGCCGATTCCACTTAACAATGCTCAGTGGTAGAGTTAAAAGTCACCCGTGACTTATCCACAATATATATTTACTAGGGTATGACCCGTGCCTAAAGGCACTATTAACATAATTTGATTCTAATAATAAGTATGAAAAAAATTATTAAGAATTGAGAAAAATATATAGTTAAGAAGAGTTAAAAAAATATTTTTTTTAAAGAAAATCTTTAATATGATTGTAAAAATATAAAAAAAAGTGAACATATTAATTTTTAAATTAATAATATTTCAATTCAAAATTAATTTTTAAACCCAAATCTCATTAATTAAATAAGACATTAATTATGATTAAAAATATTAATTATAAATTGAATCTTAAAATAAAATCAAATTAAGGAGTACAAAAAATAAGTTTGCAAGATAGTAAAAATTGAGTTTGAAACATAGATATAAAATGAATAAAAAGTTAACAACACATCTTAACCATTGATTAAATATGGACAAATGACAACCCTTGAATTGCTACATAAATGTCACTATTAAAATTTACCTCCCTTCTAATATAAATATGATAAGTTTGTAAAATAATAAAAATTGACTTTGAAACATACATAAAAAAAATAGATAAAAAGTGAAAACACATCTTAACCATTGATTGAATATGGAGAAATGACAACTGTTAGATTGCCACATAAATATCACTATCAAAATTCACCTCCCTTCTAATATGGATATGTGGGTTTGTTTTTTCCATGGAGTATATTTTTTTAAAATAACTTAAATTTTATTATACAGATTTAGAATTAGTTTTATATGATAATTATAAAAAAAATTAAGAAAATAAATATTAAGATTTGCGAAAAACTTATGGTTAAAGAAAGAAGAGAGCTATTTTTTTTAAAGAAAAAAGACATTATTATAAAAGTGAAAAAGTGTAACCACAATATTAACTATTAAATTAATTATATTTCAATCCTAAATGAATTTTTAAATAAAAATCTAATTAATTAAGTAAAATTTTAATTATAAGAAAAAAGTTTAATTATAAATTGAGTTTTAAAAAAAATTAAATTAAAGATGACAAAAAATAAGTTTAAAGAGTAAAAAATAGATTTAAAAAGATATAAAAATAGACAAAAATTTAAAACATATCTTAACTATTGATTGAATATGGTGAAATGACAACCCTTAGATTGCCACATAAATTTTTACTATCAAAATTCACATCCCTTGTAATATAGACTAGGATATGACCCGTGCCTAAAGGCACTACTTGTCACACCTCATTTTCGGGTATAGTGACTGGCCATGATTCATGAGCCTTAGCCCACTCAACCAAGTAAGCCAACATCAAGTTTGACAATCTGTAAGTCAAATAAATTATTCATTCACCATTAAAGATAAAATAGGTCAAAATACCCTTAAACTCATAAATTGTTTTTGTTCAACAATTTAAAATTCTGAGTTTAAATGCGGAAGCTTAAAATAAAGTTCATGCATGCTCTTAGAGGTCATCAAATTTGGATTTGCCACCGAAGTCCATTCTCAACCTGAAAATGTTTAATAGCACCATCAGTATAACTGGCGAATAACATCACGATAGTACAATAAAATTGTAAAGAAGGGAATAAAATATCTAAGTGTAAACATATCATGGCATGGTATAATAATGTAAAAAAAATGATAATCTCAATTTTATTTCTTGAAGATGAATATCTTTTCATTTGTCATCATAATCATCTCGTATCATCATGTTCATTACATAAAACAGTTTATTCTTTTATTACACATAAGTGGGGTTTAATACTCAGTATCATTGCCTCATATAACTCGGGGTCTCTTGACCCTTGGATCCAAAATCGAAGAAGAGTCACTCAGGTTGGC
>JAUTBS010010103.1:0-14619 GCA_032361285.1 Aequorea victoria
AAATTTAAAATTACATTCTTAGGTTAAATTAGTTAAATTATAATTTCAACTTTAAATTAAATGTTAATGAATTATTTATTAAATAATTAAAATGTTCACATTTAATTATAATTAAATTATTTGTGTCTTCTCAAATAATTAATTAAATAATTTAATCATAATCTAGCTAATTAATTTAGTTATCAGATTATAATTAACCAAATTTAATTATTAATTACATAATTTCAAAATTAAATAAATTTTTGAGTTTTACAATTACAGCTTTCGCTTACTCATGAAAAGGATCATTGGCTTGCGAATTTTCTACCTCAAATTGACACTTTGAATTACTCACGGGTTGACTTGGTAGTCGTCCCTCTTTCATTCGACTTAATGCATTAGCTAGTTGTCTCATTTGAGACTCTAGCTTTGAGATGGACTAAGAATGAGAATACAACAATTGAGTATTGGCCTGAAACCCTTGAAGAGCGTGCAATAATTTTTTCTCGAAGGCAGTATTCTTTTGAGTTGAAGGTTGTTGCAGGTAAGGCTGTCGGTATCGTTGCGGTTGCTGCATGGGTCAGAAAGGAGCATGGTTAGAATAAAAAGTTTGACGTTGGGGGGATGAAAAAGAATTTCCCGGTGCTTGAGATCTCCAAGAAATATGAGTGTGGTTTCTCCAACCTGAATTGTACGTGTTGGAGAATGGGTCATTTTCTATTATATTGAAATCCTGAGTTGTATTGACTTATTCTTGAACAAACTCTGAAAATTGAGTGACCAAATGACAATCATTAACAACATGAGCTGGACTGGAATATAGAGCACATGACTATGAAAACGCAGGAGTTTGAGAAGATTGAGGAAGAACCTGGCCTATAGATAATAGGTTGTCTAACTTACGAGTAAGGGCATCAATTTTGAGAGAAAGATTAGTGGACTGACGAATCTCATATAATTTCTCTTGTTTGGGCATGTTTGGTGGCGCACTCCTCTCACCTCTAAAAGCAGGGGCATGATGTTGAGAATTCTCACTTAGATTTTTATAAAGTTTTTACGCCTCATGTTCATTTTTAAGCATGAATGTCCCTCCACAAGAAGCATCGATTATTTGACAATTTTGGGAAGACAAACCGTCATAGAAATATTGGACGAGCGGCCACCTAGGTATCGCATGATGCGGACATTTACGGATGAGATCTTTAAGCCTTTTTCATCTTTCTTGAAATTGCTCACCATCCACTTGTGAGAAACTGGTGATAGTTCGTCGAATTCGATTGGTCTTACCTATGAAAAAGTACTTTTTGAGAAATTCTTGTTGTAATTGTGCCTATGGGGTGATGACAAATATTGCCTAAAGAGTTAAGCCAATATTTGATTTTATCTTTAAGATAAAAAAAAGGCGCAACCTCAGGGCATTGTCTAATTTTTTTTGAATTTTTACAGTCGAACAGATTTCTAAGAATTCATGAAGGTGTTTGTAAAGATCCTCATTGTTGAGACCGTAAAATGATGGAAACATTTGAATAGTGCTAGACTTTAATTCATAATGGGTTGCTGCAACGTCGGGGAATCGAATGCAAGTTGGTGAGATATATACTGAGGAAGTAAAATGATCCCTTAGAGGTCGGGTTCGATGGTCCGTTAGGTCCATCGGAGCGTGTGGTTCTCGGTGCATATCCTCTGCCATTGGGATTGGTTGTATGGACTTGGATAAACGAGACAATGCTCTATTAGCTCGAAAGGTTTGTTCTATCTCTGGATCGACTGCAGCTAAGTCAGGTTTATGAGAACGTCAACAATGCATGTACAATTGAATAAAATGAGAGATAGAGAAAAAATATGAACAGTTAGGCGGTTCAACTGGCTATAAAAGAAAATTAAACAGAAATTAAAAGAAAACTATACATAAATAATAAATACACCTAAACAGAAATAATAAATAGGCGGTTCAACCGTTCATGAAAGAAAACTAAACATAAATAACAGTTAGGCGGTTTGACCGTCCATGAAAGTAGAAAAAGAAATAAAAATAAAGATTAGTACTTTTAAGTACTTTTAAGCAGGCGGTACAACCGTCATTGTTATTAATTTTTTTTAGTTACAATGTTTGTTTTGATATTTCATTTTATTTTATTTTTTTTGTTTTTATTTTTGTCAATGGTGAGTTTGGTCATTAGAAAGACTTCTTGATCCAAGTGTGTCAAGGTATGTATCAGAAGTTCATAACCTGCACCAAGATGTTCTTTAGTAAAGGATAACTTGCACCAAAGACAAAAGATTAAATCTTCAAATAAAAAAAATTATATTCTAAGAATTAGAACAAAAATCAATCTCAATATTTTTCTTTTAATATCCCTGATATCGGCTCCAAAATTTAATCACCCTCGAAAGAAGTTTCTACAAATGAATAAAAAACCTAACTTAACCTCTATTCGGGTAGAATAGTAGCAAGTAGGGTTTCGGTTCTCAGAGATATAAATGCTGAATTGATAAAATTCTTTTGATTAATTCTTACAATAATTTTGAAAGTAGTTTTTGTTTTGTTTGAACTACGTAAAGATTATGAAAAACGTTACGAAATAAATAGAAAGAAGATTTAGAGTTTTGAATCCACTCTAAACTTATAACAATAATTTATATATTGATTAATGAGTTATTATTTGAATCTAACTCGACCCATTAGGCTACAAACACTAATAAGGTCATCAGGAATATTATTAAAATCAAGATTTGGTATAGAATATCTTAACTAAGCACGAATCATCTTCGATAAAGTCTTAGCACAACTCGTCTTCGTCTTAGCATATTTTATCTCAAATCTTAATCATAACACAATAAAACTGTTGTATAACCATGCATTTGAAATCACAGAAAACAAACAAAAAGAATAGAAAATTTCTTTTATCAAAAGTTTGGATTGAATCTAAGAACATTAAAGTTATACACCTAAAGACTCAAATAACTCATACCAAAATTCAATACATAAAGCTAAAATTTCTTGTTTAGTGCTTCATTTCTTCCCTAAGAGAGAAGAGCATAGCCACTCATGGATCAGGGATGTGCCAAGGATTGGAGCATGACTACCATGGAGAGTCTTTGAACTACTTCTCTTCAATCACTTGAGAGAATTCTGCAGAAAATTCTCCTCTCTTTTGTTGAACCTTTCCAAACTTTCCTAAGAAATGAACTTAAGCCTTACTTTTATAGAGATTCTTGAACCAAAAAGTCTTCCACAAGATATGAAACTTGTGATTCTTGTGCATCTTTTATCCTCCTAAGGATAGGAGGGATTATGAATAAAATTTGAAGACTTGAAGATATGATATTTGTGAAAACTTTTGCATTCTATCAAACCATTATTTTTGACTTGTTTTCCTCTTATTTATTTGTCTTGTTCAACTGTAGGTTTTGCTTTGTAATCATGCTTCTTCTTTTAGGTATAGTAATATTCATTAATGTAGAGTGTCCCACCAAGATTAGTAGTGCATAATTTCATATTTTTATAGAACACAAAATTTGATTCTGTCAATTTTGTTCGAACGGTAGAATGCTGATTTTGGACTTTTTGGTTTCACTCGTTCTCAAGTGTTCAAAATTATTAAAAATACTAAAAGTATAAGTAGAATAAGTAATTGAACTAACTAGTGTATTTTAAAGGGTTAAAAGGTGTCCATTTAGATACCTATCAATTTACTAAAAAAGAATGGATCAATTATGATGAAACTTTTTCGCCGGTAGTTATACTTAAGTCTATTAGGACTATTTTATCCATTGTGGCTCATTTTGATTATGAAATTTGGTAAATGAACATCAAGACTTCATTTCTTAATCAAAATCTTGACGAGTGCATTTATATAATGTAGCTAGACGGTTTCATAGCAAGTAACAAAGAGAGTAAGGTATGCAAGCTATAAAGATCCATTTGTGGGCTTAAGCAAGTGTCCAGGTCTTGGAACATCCGGTTTGATGAGGCACTTAATTTTTTATTTATTTTTATTAATGTCCGAATGAAGCCTGTGTGTACAAAAAAGTTGACAAAAGCGTGATGATATTTTTTATACTTTATGTGGACTGTATACTTCTCATCGATAACGATGTGGGAGCGTTGTCTATCATAAATGTGTAGTTGTCAAGACAGTTCGATATGAAGGACTTAGGAGAAGCCAGGGACATCTGTGGTTGTCAAGACAGTTTGAGATGAAGGACTTAGGAGAAATCAGTCACATCCTTGGGACTAAGTTTTTGCGAGATCGGGGTAAAAGAATGTTAGGTTTATCCCAAGCCCTTTATATTGATAATGTTCTCACCAGATTTAGCATGCAAGATTTCAAGAAAAGATTTATTCCTTTCAGGCATGGAATCAATCTGTCTAAGAATCAGTGTCCTAAAACACATGATCAGATAGAAAGGATGAAAGACATTCCTTATACTTCGGCAGTCAGAAGATTTATGTATGTCATGCTATGTACTAGACCTGATATCTGTTTTGTTATAGGTATGGCTAGCAGATTTCAGTCTAATTCAGGCACAGAATATTGGACATCGGTAAAACACATTCTCAAGTATCTAAAAAGAACTTGAGATTATGTGTTGGTTTACCAGGTTGAGAGTCTTGTGCCCACTGGGAACACTGACTCAGATTTTTAGTCGGATAGAGAATTCAAGAAGTCTACCTCTAAATATGTGTTTAACTTGGAATGTAGAGCTGTTAGTTGGAGGAGCATCAAGCAGTCTTGTATTGTTGATTTCACCATGGAGGCCGAATATGTTACCGCTTCGAAGGCAGCAAAAGAGAGAGTATGGCTCAGAAACTTCCTTGGTGATTTGGGAGTGGTTCCCTCACTACAGTCGTCTATTACACTTCATTGTTATAATAGTGGAGCGGTTGCTAATTTGAAAGAACCTAGGACCCATAAATGAGCTAAACACATTGAGCGTAAGTATCACCAGATTCGAGAGATCGTTAAGAGAGGTGATGTGATTGTGAACAATATTACATCAGCAGATAACCTGACAGATCTCTTTACGAAGAATTTACTGACTAAAACTTTCAATAGTCACGTAGAGGGTTTAGGTTTGAGATGCATGTCCACACGATTTTAATAAAAAGTGAGAGATTGTTGGGGGTTTTTTAAACATAAAATCATGTTCAGAAATTTTATTAATATATTAATTAATTATCTCAGCCTATTTATATTTGTATTTATGGAAAATACATTATAATTATTTTAATTAATATGCGATATATCGGTAATTATACACAGTAAAAATCCTGGTAAGTAGAGCTTGACTTATTTACAGAAGATTAGAATTCCAATTCTTGTATAATTAAATTACTTCATAGCCTAGATAGAGTTGATATTCTATCGGTATAGCTGTGAGCACAATCTCAGTGATTTATCTTAATCACATAAATTTGTTCGATAATTCAAGGGAGATTATGTTCGGTACACCAAGAATGTATTGAACAGGACCAAAGATGAAATTAAAGTTTATATACTGACAAGATTGGAGTTACACAATTTCACGGTTTACTCGAAAGCACATTGATTCTTAATTCTGAGAAATATTGAGTACTGACGTGTTTTAATATTTATTACTTTGAATTATTTACGAGTGCGATTCAATCTTATTGCTTCAATAAACTCTATAATTTGGGTAATAAATATTAGAATGTGATCAGTGTTATATTTTAGAGAAATTTGTGTCCAGAATATTCCATTATGGATTGTAATAACCTATTGATAAATTTAGATATTTTGTTGCTACCAGTAAACCTGATCAGTGAATTATTAATTTAATCTGGTAATGTATCAAATAAGTTGAATTTGATAATCAAGATTGTAGATGTTAGTAAAATTAAATTATCAGTAATTAAATTTTACTAAGCGGGTATTGGTAAACTTAACAAAGAGAATCATGTTATTTGCTATATAACTTGACAAATAAGGACTCTAATCGTTACGATCTGAGATAATTAAATTGAAGTGCAATTGTAATTATTTAGTAGAATTAATTACAATTAAAAGAATTAAAAATATATCACGAGGTGCTGATTTATAATTTTTTATTTTTTTGAAAATCAATTTAATTATTATCCTTGAGTCTCCAGTGTAGTCCATAATTGTAGATCAGATCCCTATCCTCTCTTGACCTAAACTATAAATATGTAGTTTAGACTCATATTTTTGTAGACTAGGGTTTTGAGAGATCAGAAGAGGGAGAGAGGGGCGGCCAGACAGGTGTTCACTCACTGGGCTTTTTGTTAATCTTGTGTTTGGATCATACATTGAAAGATCCGAGGAGTTCGTGTTGTAGTACTGATTCAAAACTACCAGAACCAGCAAGTAAAATCTTTGAACTCCGGATAATCAATCCAGCGTCCGTATTAACATCTAATCTAAGATTCGTCGACGTTTTTATTCCGCGAATCCAACAGGGGCTTGACCGAGGGCTTGAAACCTTGATCTCGAACGAGGAAGTGTAATGCAAACTCTGAGAAATTTGATTCGTAAAATGTGCTTGATGTGAAAACTCGTAAATGAATCGGCATGTTACTAATGTGCTTGTTAATCATCCACGAGAATTTTTTAGAAAATTTTTGGGTTGAGAGCCTTGCAGAGTACTTGGAATTCTTTTGACCAAAAATTCCCCGCTCCCTCAATGAGAGCCTTTATTTATAGACTCAAGTAGAAGGTTGTTAAATTTGGAAATTCTCTTAATTTGAATTTTCATTAATTTAATTTCCTAAATGAAGAAAAATAATCCTTATTTCATGGAAATAAAAATCAAGCTTGAATTTTAATTTATTTCTTACTTTTTTTTATATATAGATTTTGATACGTGTCAGCTTGGGACCCGTATCATTGGGTCAAATAAATTACTTGATCCAATTACCAAGAAATGGATCAACTCTTTTATGTGAGTATGACCCATGTCTTGAAATTCCATAACTTAGTTGAACCCACATCTTTGTAGATTTTAATTATTTTAATTTTGATCAATTAGATTTTTTTTTAATCACGATTAATGCGACGATAATTAAATTGTGTAAAAAATTAGTGTCTATAAATTGCCCCAATTTCAAAGCTTAGACTGCATGCTAGCATTAAAGGCAAAACTTGAAGTAACTTTGTAAGTTATTTTGCGTTTGTATGTTATTTTGCGTTTGTATGTTTTTTTTTTTTAAAGAATGGTACTGGTAAAGGAATTGTTGAACAATTTAATTTACTTTGCTGCTTGATGAGAATAATTCATGATGGGACATGCTATTATTAGAACCAAACAAATGGTATACATGTTATGATTGCCTCCATTGAGAAAGTTTCTCAAATGACTTTGGTAAGGAATCTCCAATACACCAATCATTTAGGAAATTCTCAAAGAAGAGTTGGTTCAACCAAAGACTTTTCATAAGATGAAGATTGCGCTGTGCAGTATCACTTATATATTATATTTATTTCGAGAATTCTTAACAAGAATTTCTTTAATTTGTATGAAAATCTTTTAACCTTTATTTTCGAATTTGTCATTTCCTTCTTTCTTCAAAGTGAAGCTTTCTAAGGCCAGCTAAACACTTCCATACCAAGTGCGGCAATTAGATTTTTTTATTTTATTTTATAAGAATGAGTGAAGGTTTTCTGTGCCAATCACCAAAAAGTTTTTTTTTAAATCATTCCGCCACTCTGCATGTGCATCCACGTTCTTCATTAGTGGGATTTTATCTCAGACATGTCCTCAATTTTAATGGAGCTTGAATAACCACATGTCATTACAGAAATTCATGGATGCTCAAGGAGACGCTATCTCTATTACCACAACCGCGCCGAGCATTAATTCTTCCAAAGTCATTTGTTTCAACATATTTTGCTGCATCTACCGATTTTCTTTATAGTCAACCATGTCGCAGTCTTGCTCTTTTTGTTTATGTTGCCATATAGCCTATCACTGAAGTAACCAACGCGAATCTAATGGGCATGAAAGCTGTATCTATTGAACCATTTGATTCCTTCTCTTTTTTTTTTTTTAAAGAGGGCTCTTTTTTTATTTTATTTTGTTATTGTTGCTAATGACCCATGTTTCTTTTGTACAGAAAATACTTAACTAGAAGAGACTATTACCACGGGAGCAATTTCCATTCTTCTAATTTGTATTTCTATCAGTAAGTAACAAGGTAAATCTCTCTTTTTTATACTTTTCTCTATCATGCTCTCCTTTTTTTTCAAGGATTATGCAGCACCACATCTCGCCATTGGTAAAGTCCTAAAAATGATGTGAAGGTCTCTGGTAAAGCTTCGGATCACATCTTACTTCCGGCAACGACTGAAAAAATATATGAATTTTAAATTAGCATTATTTGAGCCAATTTAAATTCCGATTTTGATCTAACACTTTTTTTTGAATGTGCAGGTATCCATAATGATTTTCTTTAAATAATTTCATGAGGGGATTATGACGATTCTTGAGAATGCCCATGGCACTATTAAAGGGGGAACCACTTTGATGGTCAACTCGTCGCTTATCAGTTGTCATAAATTGAACAAACCTCGGCCGGACAACTCCTTTTACCTTACTCACTGGTTAGAAGAAATTCACCGTGAGCTTTCCCATTTTGGGGACAGTTCCTACAAACGTGCAGATTTCAAGACTTTAGTTCTTCGCTCTTCCCTTCATACACGCATAGATGCCACTGATTACTTTCAACTTTTGGCCAACCGTATTCGTGAAGGAGAGACGCAATAGAGCAACACCTTTAAGACAATAGCAGAGCTTTCATATGTTGAGGGGTACTGGGAATGAATAGAAGAAATCTTAGGCAGAAATAAAAAAATTCTTAGAGATCAAAAAATATATTATGCTATTTTTGCTTCCCTATTGTCCTATGATCGACACAACACTATTCTTCGAGCATTCTTGGAGCGTTGGTGCTCTTTGACCAATTCTCTATACACTTCTCTTGGTGAGATTTCTATTTCTTTTGGGGATTTGTGGGAGATTGGTAGGCTTTGATGTGATAGAATGTTCTATGATGAAATTATTCCTTGTGCTGCCGAGTTAGACAATCATCGTGTAAAACTTGAGCTTCTGCTTTCTTGTAAATATATTTTTTTAGCATTAATTCATCAGCTTTGTCGTGGAGCCAAAGGAGAGTCAGTAGTGAAAATCTCTGATTGGGTCAGTTGCTGGTTCAGGGGAAAGTTGAGGTATGAGAAACCTCAAAAGGAAAAGACAAAGAATAAAATGCAGTGGCCAAAGGAGACATACAACCCCTCGGGTCTAATTGGTCAAGTTCATCCCTGAACGACAGTAGAAAAAGAGGTTTTTATTAGCCTTGAGGCAAAAATTGAGATATGAGAGGAGACTTATTTGGCTGCGTTCCTTGCTACATGATTGTGCAAATTTGTCCTCCCTATTGAGAGTTCTACATTGATGCACCCTAGTGTTTTCAAAATTACTAGCATGATGGCTAATGGAAGTTCTATTTGCTTGGCAATTCCAGTCCTCACCAGTATTTACAGAGGATTAAATGAAATTGTCTGATCTCCAGATCTTGAGAATAACAACGTCATATTTCCCTCTCATTATTTGTATTGTTGACTGGTTGAATATTTCAGGACTCATTTTTGCACCTAAGGTAATCTAAACCACCCTTTAATGACTTGGTATTCCGGAGAAGAAGGAGCTAAACAACTTGATGAATCAGAAACACAAGACTTGTTCAGATCTTGTAGAGGGGTGGTATTGCACCATCTAGCTATGAAACTACCAAAACGAGATTGAATAATTGGTATGAAACAAATATCTCTTTCTAATTTTGAGTACTTGACCAGTCTTCAATCAAGCTATTTGTCTTTCAAGCACGGTGAACATCTCGTCATTGAGCCCTATGCATCTAAGAGATTTAGCCATCAATTTAGCTTTCATCAAGACACCCCTAGGAGGTTAGAGGAGGATGTTCGCAATGGTACATTAAAATATGTCATTACCTACTGGCGATCTTGTTCTCGATATTATACTGAGTATAAAGTGATATTGCCAGAGCGCAACAACATTAGAGAGTTCTCAATCACTAAGGCGTATATCGAGTGGTGGGTTAAAGTACACTGCGATCCCTCATTTTCTAAGAACATGGATGCCCAAGGAGCGAACAATCGTCATATCTCCCCAAAATAAATTCATGCGAAAGTCCAAAAAATGCACGACTGCATTAGATGGTTCAGATACTTCCTTTTATCATATTTCCTAAGAAACTAATGAAATCTTAAATGATCATAATCTCAATGTCACCAGCACACTATTTTTGTTGGTAGGTGCTTATCATAACCTTCAATCAAAGGTGTCGACGAATAGCTGTGAGGTAGATGATTGCCATAGTACTAAGGGTAACAGTGATCAATGCTGGAAGCATATTTCTCGAGATGCATCTAAAATTGTCACTCATACAGCTCTTTTAGCGAATCAAGTTTGTGCAGAGAATCTTTTCAATGGCGTTCCTAGTTATTTGCAACCTTTCGTATTTAAAAGAGAGCAAGTAATGATCTACACAACCCATCTTCATTTTCTTTGTGTACTTTTTTTTATACTTCTCTTTTACAGCTGCACAGTCTTTTAGCTATTGATGGCTTTGGGAGTACAGCTGAGCCTCATGATAGTAATGACTTTGTCCACGGGCCGAGAAGCTTTGACTTAGCCATCAAACTTGGACAACCAACTGATGTGGTTTAAGTTACATCCACTGGTCGTATCTTGAGTGTAAAACCCTGTAATTTATATAATAGATTAATTAATTAAAATAACTAACTAATTAAAAATTTAATTAAATAAATTAATTACTTTTAAAATAATAAATGATAAAATAATTATGTTAATAATAATATAAGTAAAAGATGAGACAAAATTGAGAAATAAAAAAAAATGATTCTCTGATATGCATGTGATGACAACTGGGTTGTTTTAAAAAGAGAAAGATAAATCATAGGGATAGATTTATGAGATATCAACGTGATCTCTAGGAGCCATTATATATTTGATGTCACCCCTGATCTCTCTCCCTCATCCTTGGTCTCTATCTCTTTCTCTGTGATCTCCTTCTCTCTCTCAGAATCGGTGGCCAGCAGCCACCAAGAACTACCACCAACGCCATTACCATCATCGGCGTCGCCACCCCTCACCGGTGCCACCATCATCGTCGGTCATCTCCTTCTTTATTTCCTAGTTTGTCCCTCTCACACCCTTGTTTCCTGTAATAACAGTTATATATATATATATATATCACCATGCTTATATGTATACATAGTTAATTCTCTGTTAAAGATCAAACCTTTAATTGTTACAAACCGTATAGATATATGAATATATCACATACAAAGATCAAGAATGAAAAGGGATTCAAAAATATACATATTGATATATATATAAGATAATATATATATATAATGGATGTATATATATATATTTACAGACAATTCATGTAAAAATATACATTAAATATATATACGTTTATGTATATATATCTTTCAGAAATATGAATAAATAAACAATGAAGAAAGTCAGAAGAAAAGATCCTGGATTACAGAGATTCCAGCTATAAAATCTCTGGTTCGAAGCTTTGAGTCGACTCACATACCTTAGAACTTGGTTCCGTCGCCAGTGGGTCAACTCACGTGAAAGTTGGGTCGACTCATAATGGTGAGGTCTCGATTCTTTACCAACCTGCTACTTGGGTCGACTCATGGACCATTTGAGCCGACTCATGACCACCTGCCTTGACTTGGGTCGACTCACTCTTACCTTGAGCCGACTCACAGCCTGTTTTGGTCGACTAAAGAGAAGCTGCCTCGGCTCACTATATTTTGGGTCGACTCATCTTTCCTTTGGGTTGACTCACTGTCACCTGTTACCGTGGATTCCTGCCTTGGGTCAACACACAGCTTTCGTTGTGTCGACTCACAAGCCCCTTTGAGTCGACTCAAAGTCACTTGTTAGTGAGATGCCGAGACCTTCTACCTTTGAGTCGACACATGACCTTGCTGTGTCAACTCATGGTCGCCTGTGGCACCTTTCTGCCGAGCTTGCTCTCTGTTGTGTCGACTCACAGACCCTTTAGGTCAACTCAAATACCTAAAAATCTTTAAAATCCTTCCTGTTTTAATTCTAAAGTTAAGGCTTTGTTTGGACATTAGCTTAATGATAAATTAAATCAATTAATGACTAAATTAATACTAGAAACAAATTTTAACTTATAAATCGGGAAAAGGGTTCGGTTGGTTGTTATTTCGGTTTAATTAGCATTAATTGTGAATTATGATCTATGCATTGATTAAATTCCATGCATTTTGGTATTTTTTAGCATATTATTAGCTTATAGAATGATTAAGACTTTCTTGGTTCATTAGGCCAAGGCTTAATATCCATGGCTAGTCACATTTTCTAAATTGGGGTGTGACAAATTTAGTATCAGAGAAAAAATTTAAAATATTGCATCATGTCATTAGTAGATGTCTAGATCCCCAGAGTTTTATATATTGTGAGTTCTTGTTAGTAGTTGATTACGCATTATCTTACATCTGTTCTTATCTTATGTTGATCATCAGTGAAATGGCTCATCCGAGATGTAATATGACTTCTAGGTATGCGACTACGGAGAATGCACAAGGGGAGCATACCCCTAGTACTACTCCAGTAGCCCCCGATGTTACAAGAACTCTAGTGGCTCTAGCAGCCCCAGCTACTCTGGTTGCACTAGCAGTACCAGAAGCCCCAACTGCCCTAGTTGCTGAGGGAGCTCTTCAAACTCTCCAAGCTCCGGTGAGCATGATTGCTGGGCAACAATCTCAAACAAGCATAGTTAGCACAGATAGACCTATGAGCTTGAATAAAAGCTTATTATTTGAGAAGTTCCTCAAGGCACACCCTCTGACCTTTAGGGGGTTGATCAATCCTGATAATATAGAAATGTGAGAGCTACGCATAGAGAAGATTTTTGTCCAGTTAGGTTGCACAGATAAATATAAGGTGCTACTGGCAACTTACATGTTGGAAGGACAAGCTGAACATTGGTGGCGCATGGTGAAGCGTTAGTATGAAGAAAGAGTTATGAAGGCCTTTTAGCTTGTATTGTAGGCACCAAGGTGCCAACGATGAAATTGGATGAGTTTCCTATTGTAAGGGAATTCCCAAATATCTTTCCATAATATTTACCTGGTATTCCTCCTGATCATGAGATTGAATTCATGATCAACCTTTTACCTGATACTACGCCTATCTCTAAGGCCCCATACAGGATGGCACCTTTAGAGCTAAGAGAGTTGCAGGCATAGTTGAAAGAGCTGTTGGACAAGTGTTTTATTAGACCTAGTGTGTTATCGTGTGGAGCTCTAATTTTGTTTGTAAAGAAGAAGGATGGTTCGATGCGGTTGTGCATTGACTACATGGAGTTAATTAAGGTTACTGTCAAGAATAAGTACCTTGGTGCTCAATGGTCTTGTTATCACTAACTAAAAGTCAAGGAGACAGACATTTCAAAGACAGCTATCAGGACTCGTTATGGCCACTATAAATTTTTAGTTATGCATTTTGGTTTGATCAATGCTCCAGCAATATTCATAGATTTGATGAATCAAATTTTTAAACCACAGTTCAATCGTTTTGTAGTGGTATTTATTGATGATATCTTAATCTACTCTAAAAATAAGGAGGAGCATGAAGAATATTTACGTGAAATCTTTCAGACTCTTAGGGAGAAGAGATTGTATGCTAAGTTCAGTAAGTATGAATTCTGGCTAGATAGCGTATATTTTCTTGACCATGTGGTCAGTAAGAATGGAGTATCAGTGGATAGCAGCAAAATTGAGACTATTATTGATTGGCCACAGCCGACGTCAGTAACTGAGATACGTAGTTTTTTGAGACTGGCAGGCTATTATCGACGATTTGTAGAAGGGTTTTCTCGTATTGCCCTACCGTTTACCAGCCTTACTCGGAAAGGAGTAAAGTATGAATGGACAGATAAATCTGAGCATAATTTTTAGGAGCTTAAGTAAAGGTTAACTTCAGCACCAGTTCTAGCATTACCAACTGAAGGTGGTAATTTTGTAATATACAGTGATGCGTCACATCAAGGTTGGGTTATGTTCTGATGTAGCAAGGTAAGGTGATAGCTTATGCTTCACGCCAGTTGAAAGTTCATGTGAAGAATTATCCCACACATGATTTAGAGTTGGCAACCATTGTTTTAGCACTAAAAATATGGTGACACTACTTATATGGGGAATCGTGTAAGATCTACACTGGTCACAAAAGTCTGAAGTATATTTTCACATAGAAAGGGATTAATTTGAGGTAAAAGTAATGGCTTGAACTATTGAAAGACTACGATATCGAGATACTTTATCATTCAGGAAAAGCAAACGTTATGGCCGATACTTTGAGTAGAAAGTCTTCGGGAGGCAGCTCAGCATCATTAACAATTCAACATCATTTAATGGAGGATTTGAGGAGAATGAGTGTAGATGTAACATCCCGTATTTTAATAAATGATATTTTAGAAAGAAATTTAATTATTAATGAGTTGGGGATAGTAAATTATAATTTAGCCTTGGACCAATTCATGAATTTGAGTAATGAGAGGGACCAATT